>PVKU01009073.1:0-65951 GCA_004027475.1 Anoura caudifer | reverse complement strand
AAGAATAAACAAATGGGATCTCATCAAAATAAAAAGCTTCTGTATGGCTAAAGAAAACAGTATTAAAATAAAAAGAGAACCAACTATATGGGAAAACATATTTGCCAATGATACCTCAGACAAAGGCTTAATCTCCAAAATATATAAAGAACTTACACGACTCCACTCTAAGAAGACAAGCAACCCAATTAAAAAATGGCCACTGCCACCTTTTGCAGAGGGAGGCCTTGCTCCACTTCACCCAGACGGCCACGATAGCCTACCAGCAGGCCTCTCACTGTCATTTTTGCCTTTCTCCAAATCATACGCAATTCATATACCATTCCATAGTAATCTTTTAAAATTAAAAAAAAAATCATGTTGATTTCCTGCTTCAAATTTTAAAATGGATTCACACTGTATTTAAGGGAAAAAATAAAATCATTATTATGGCCTATATGTTCACCAGGCTGTTTCTCTTCCTTATGTGATCCCGGAAACTTAGGCTGGCTTTTCTCAGTTCCTCTGAATACTTCTATCCACCCTGCTTTGAAAGGTCTTTACCAACTGTCTTGAAGTTTTCAGGCCTTCCCTTCTGATCAGATTGGCAAATTTCCAGACAAATATATTCTTCCTGCTCTTGGTGAGACACGCTTCGTCCTTAGCCAAGAGCTCTTCAGTGTGTAACCTTAAACCACAGTCTAGGAAACTGCATCCTATCTCACCACCATCTCAGTAAGCAGACCTTTACATCTCATGGCTTCCTTTTTCTTCCAAAGTCTCAGCTGAGGTCTTTTCTAGTTTCTTACCAAAGACTGCATGGATATCAGTCATTTTCTGGGACCCTTGAAGAAATAGTATTAGCCCTTAATAAATTAGTAAACGTTAGTAGTATTATTGGACTTTTGTCATGTTAGACTTTTGTTTGTTTTAGTGTGAGGTGGCGAGGAGAATTAGGATGTTTTCTCAAGCCTCAGTATACTGGTATACCCAGGACATAGGTCTGTGTGCAGAATGATCCAGAAAAATGCCAGCAGCTATGGACCACAAAGGAATTATACCCATCACAAACTGGATATTTCTCTGATCTTTGACCTTGGGTTTACAATATTTTTAAAGAGTTGTTATAACACTGCAGTGCTCACAACATGGACAATTTGGGGATGATGCCAAGGGATGACTGACTATATCTTTGGTGAAAATTGATTGATTGGTAGCAGTTTTAGGTATTAGAGAATCATAAGTATTAAATGAACTTTTCAAAGGGGATAAAGAAAAATCATTCTAAAAGTAACTCCCTCTCTTCCCCTCTAACAGAGAAATTAAGTTGTTAAGATTTCTATTTTATGAAATGTGCCATTATCAGTTTTGTTGGAAAATGTACATTTTAAAAATTATATCCATTTCAAATCAACTCTGGTAGCAGGGCTTTAAAATGATAAGTGGAGTCTAGTTCTTGATTCCAAATTCCTTTCTTTTGGAAATAGTGTTAAATTGCGTCTGTATCAGGTATGCTTTTCCTATGCCTGAGTTCCTGATTTCTCTACCTTCCATGTATTGTTTGTCTGGAGTCTGCTCTAAAGATGAGGCTGAGGGAAAACCTGATTAATTGGCAGCCAATAAGAACTTTAAGTACAAAAGTCCCTTCAAGGAGGTACAGGCAGCATAAGCAAAACTTTGGAAACAGAGGAAGCAAAGGTAGAAAAATATGGTTGAAATAGCTAGGGGAGTTAGGACTTATTGTTTAAAAACTATCATATTTCCTCTCCTATATGAAAACTTAGCTTTCCTTTAAAAGAAATACTTAACTAAATATTTATCAGAATTTCTCACCCTTTAAAAATATGGCATATTTTGGTTATATACTTTCCAAATTGTTTTCTATTTGGTAAATATCCAGGTAATTGGATGAGTAGTTGGTAGTTACTTTGCTATAAAATGATTCAATTTTTCTATTAGAAATTAACTTTAAAAAACATTCTGATCCACCAACAGATTTTAGTAGGTAAAAAAATATCCCAGAAACAGATACCTAAATCAATACATTACTTCTGATCCTTATAATTTAAAAATTGGTTCTTGTTAAAGATATGTATGCCCAAGACCTCTGTCAGGCTAGGCATAATTTAATAGACTCACTGCTTCCTAACAATATGATTAGTTTGAAACCTGACACTTAGACTATTGATTTTGATTTTTTCTTTGAAGCTTTAAGAGAATAACTATTTCAAATTTTTTGTTTTTCTATATGAGAACCGGAAAAACCTGAGAAACTTAAAGCCTTCAATATTTCTGCACATTCCTTCTCTCTGCACTGGAGCCTTCCCTCTGGCCACGTGGAAGGGTTTCATGTGGATCTGGTTCCCAACAGTGGCTTTGTTACTATCAAAGATCTTGGAGGTGGAGAGTATCAGGTATAGTTTTCATGATCATACTTGCTGAGCCAACTTGTATTTATATTTGGTCCTAACAGGAAAGTTCTTTATGAAACTCATCCACCATGAAAACGTACTCCTTTGAGAGTTTTTAAAAGCGTATGATGAAGATGAAAGCACTGGTGCCGAATTGATGACTGTATGTTTCAGCATAGGTGGACCGTTACCTTAGCAACGTCTATGCCTTTTTTTTTTTTAAGTCTACCCTGAACCTACAGCCAGCCATCCAAGGGTTCATGAATAGTTTAACACAGAAAGGGCAGAGCTATTGAGTAATCCAGGCTCATTAATTGTGTACTTGCCAGGAGGATCTGTCTTTAAATCATTAATGCAGGCAACATTTCTCTCTAGAGCCATCAATGTGATTCCACCGCCTGAAAAATGTAATAATGATGGATATTCTTATCATTTTTTTTTTAGCTTTTATTGGAACTTCAGAGACACAGGTATTTCATATACACTTTTGAAAAACTAGGGCTAAGCAATGGGCTATAGATTTTCTAAGACTCTTAAATAGTTGTTTCTTGTGACAATGAACTAGCACAGATAGAAATGTTATTTAGTGTTTGATAGTGTAGCATGTTTTGTAAGTTTTTATTTGGTGAGTAGTTATGAGGTAGAATACATTTATATTTTACAATATTATGACACTTATGATATTGTAAACTGTAGAGTTATACAGTAAAGTTACATTATTTTTCTAATTGTGATAGATTCATTATTTCAGCTTTCTTGTTTTTCAGGAAAAGTTTTGTTGCAATTGCTTGTTTTTGGTTTTCTAGGTTGATGTTTCTAATGCTGTTCCTGGTACTAGATATGATATAACCATCTCTTCCATGTCTGCCACAACATACAGCTCACCTGCTAGTAGAACAGTGACAACGAATGTGACGAGTGAGTACTTGCTTTCAATTACCTTTCTTTTTTCTCTGAAGTATTTGGAGCCAGTACAGATCTACTGGATGGAAATCCTTATAATAGCAATAAGTGAAAATGGTGTGGTAATTAAAGCAAAATGAAAACTTAAGAAAGTGATCTGTTTAAAAGCTGCATTTTACTGTTTCTTTAGCTTCATTTTCTCTCAAAGACTAAAGATAATCTACACTTGTTTGTGAAACAGGTCAGAGACTGTTAATGGTAATATTTAAATAATACAGAGCCTGAAAATAAACTCATTATACTTGCTAAGAAAGAATCATTCAGTTTATAAGACTATATCTGATTTTCTCAGTTGTTGTATGTAAGTCTGGCAAAAGTCAAGTTTTTTAAAAAAATAATCTGGCATCAGAAAGAAGTACATTTGGAATGTAGTATTTAGTAGCACTTCATTTTTTACACGATTATAAAAGAATGCTTTTGGTATTCCCCAAAGCACTTAATCTTCTTGTTTTTCCTTTGGTAGCAAAGTTCTAGGGAGGATAAACTCACATTCAAGAGACCATTGGTCTTTGGGAACCTCGAAGTCTACATTTGTAAATACTTTTCTTACTTATGATTGTGAAAACACAATAATTGTTTCACCTTTTAACATGATTTTTTAAAAATAAATAGAACCAGGGCCTCCAGTCTTCCTAGCAGGAGAAAGAGTGGGCTCTGCTGGGATTCTTCTGTCTTGGAACACACCGCCTAACCCAAATGGAAGGATTCTCTCCTACGTTGTGAAGTACAAGGAGGTTTGTCCATGGATGCAAACAGCATATACACAAGTGAGAGCAAAGCCAGACAGTCTGGAGGTTCTTCTGACTAATCTTAATCCTGGAACAACATATGAAATCAAGGTAATTATTTTGTTAGTAGTTACTTAGTAGTAAAATATTTCATCTATTTTAGAAGTGAAGCAGCTTTTCCCACCTGGTCAAGCCTTTACAGCTGAACAGAACAAGTGCCTTAAAAATGGTCAGCTGAGCCGTGGCCTTATTAATTGAACATTTATGTACATTTATGTAATTTATCTATTTTAAAAAACATTAGCTTAGTGACTTTTTCAAGGAAAAAATCACATATACATTAAATAACTTAGGCTAGATAAGTGAAAATATTCTACTTTTTTATCAAAATCAAAGAGTTAACTTTGTTATTTTTCTCTTAATCCTATTGTATTTGTATGTCTGTTACTGAAATTGTGGATACTGGAATGAAAGTTCTTAAATGAGCTAGTTTCTCAAAGAACAATGAATTCAAATCAGCTCCATTCACCAATATTTCTGGATAATTTACTGTATGTTTGTGCTTATAAAAATTTTTAGTTCTTTACAATATTGAATATGCAAAACTTAACATCTTATTTAAAAATTAAATAAATAAGAACCTATAAAGAACCATCCTAAATTAGGCCGTATGAAAATGTTTACAATTAAGGGGTATCTGTGATACCTCCAGGGGTAGTAAGGAGTGCAGATAGCTGCTTGCTCTTCTCTGTTTTCAACAAAACATCAAAATGTTCTTTGAGCTTTGTAAGTAATGGAATGTTGAGAAAAATGTATAAGAACTTAAAAATATGTAATCATACATAGCTGGGGTGACCTTCAAAATGGTAAGAAGTGATGAAAAGAGAGGTTTTGCCTGGAGGGTGTTTCTTACTGAAGCATACCTGTTTGAGGAATCAAAAAACATAACAAGAACTGCAGAGCATATACCAATAGTAGGGATCTCCCAAATGAGAAAGTAAAAAGCAAACTTCTGCTGATGCAGAGGTCAAAATCAGGTTGTTGATGGCGATTTCATTGCAGAAACATGGGTTAAAGAGCAGGAAACCTTTTAATAACTGGCATCTGAAAATAACAAACTACAGATGTTTTCTGTTAACAAGAACATATTAAGATTAGTTTATATGTTAAAGTATCTTGTTGAAGGTAATAAATAAAGATTAAATTTTAATGTGATATAAGATGCTGTTGCCGACAGAAAGGTGATTTGGCCAGTCTAGTTCTGCTTAGATCTATTTTTATGGAGTTTGATTTTTTATTCCTTTGAATTCTCTTATTTCAGGCCTATTGGGAAGCCCTTATTCTTCTTTTCATCCCACACTTTATAAATCAGTGTTGTGTCCTGTACACTGTTCAAATAAATGCTAACCATTGAAGAACCCCCAAAGAGTATTTGGCATGGTACATTTGATATCTTTACATATAGGTATCAAATCTACATGATAAAGGGAAAATCCCATTAAGTACATTACATGTGTTATTTCATTTAGTCTAGTCCTCAGAACAATCCTATGACATAGATACATTATTATTCCCACTTCAAGGAAAAAGAAGTGTGACTCAGAACAGTTAAGTTAATTGACCAAATCTACTCATCTGGGAATTGGTAGAGCTGCAATTTAAACCAACACTGTCTGACTTCACTTATGGCATTTGGAAGAACTTAAGAGTGTTGGTCTCTATGATACCTTCTCTGCCTACTCTCGTCTATTTGACTAGCTAACCAAGCAAAAGAGAACATTTCCATCTTTTAATTCTAGAATCTTTAGTCTAAATGATTAATTAGACCTGCTTATTTGAAAAATTGTTTTCCTGAGTATTTATTTGCCTAATTAAATTGTAAACTCTAAAGCCAGATACCACAGCTATGGTCTCGTATTCGTTACAGAAATGACTCTTGTGTCTTGCATAGAGCGACTGTAGAGGAGAGAGGTTGAGCTTTAAAAATACGCACAATTGAACTGAATTCTGGGTCTACTACTTATTCCTGTATGACTTCAGGCAAGTTATTTGACCTCTCTCAACCAGTTTTTTCATCTATAAATTTTATTTTTAGTCTTCACCTGAGGACATGTTTATTGACTTTAGAGAGAGAGGAAGGGGGAAGAGAGAGAGAGAAACATCGATGTAGTCTTCTGTATGCACCCTGATCAGGGGCTGAAGCTGCAACATTTTGGTGTACGGATGACACTCCAACCAACTGAACCCTGGGCCAGGGCTCATCTGTAAATTGTTGACAACAAAACCCCTTGTTTTGATTATGTGACTAAAATGGTATCTGTAAAGTTGCTGGAAGATTCCACAGTGCATAGAAGTTGCCCATAAATAGCAGTTGTTATGATTACTCTTAATAGACTATAAAACTTATTAATTTTTCCATTAGGAATATGAGAAATCTCTTGAATCAAAATATGCTGCAAATATATCCTTAGGGGGAATGAAAATATGGACAAGCTCCATATGTGCCTTACACTTTGGGAATGTTGTAGGAATTAGAGAGAAATATGTTTTTTATCATTTTCTAAACAAAAAGACAAGTCAAAGTTTTATTATTTCAGACTCTGATTAATTATAAAGTAAAAAGCTTGAAAATAAATTCTTGAACTACTCTAGGTTGCTGCTGAAAACAGTGCTGGCATTGGAGTGTTTAGTGACCCATTTCTCTTCCAAACTGCGGAAAGTGGTAATTATCCTAAATTGTTTATTCTAAATTAACTTAGTTATGAGTTTTTGTCATTTAAAATAAATAAGGATATTAATAAAAATCTGATGCTAAAATGCATAAAATTTTCAACTGCATGACCATTTAATTACTTTAGAATCTTCTTAGGCAGTTAATTTATTCATTAAAATATATGTTGTTATTTCTAATTATAAAAGCATTGTTATCTTAGGAAACTGAAGAAAACACAAAAATAAAAAATATGCAATGAAAATTATCCATTTCCCAGTTATACAAAAAATCCTATTATCATTTTGGTGCATTTCTGGCTGGTCTTCCCCACCCTCCTTCCTGTGAATATGTTTCTATGTAACTGTATATGTTGAAAGTAGGCATGTGCCATTTGTACAAATTTATATGTAGCATTTTTCTGTTAACATCAAATCAAAGACATTTTCACAACATTAAATTTTTGGAAATGTGGATTTTAACAGTTATCATATTATCCACAACATGTAGTCATTACCAAACCATTTTAAAAGACACCTCCATTCTTCCAGTGTCAGAGAGGAAAAATCTTGAAGTCATCATTTTTATTATATTTTATTGATTATACTATTACAGCTATCCTGATTTCCCCACTTCACTCCTCTCCACCCAGCCCTCCTCACTCCCTCAGGCAATCCCTCACCTTTGTGCATGTCCACAGGTCATGTGTGTAAGTTCTTTGGCTACTCCCTTTCCTATTTGATACTTTACATCCCCATAGCTATTCTGTAACTACCTATATGTACTTAATTCCCTCACCTCTCACCCATTCTCCCATACCCCTTTCCCATCTCTTTATTTTTAACCTTTTTAAAAGGTTAGCATTTTAATTATGATATTTCTTGGTGTGAGTCTCTTTGTGTCCATCTTGTTTGTGACTCTCTGTGCTTCCTGGACTTGCACGCTTATTTCCTTCACCAAATTAGGGAAGTTTTTTCATTATTTTTTCAAATAGATTTTTGATTTCTTGCTCTCTCTATTCTCCTTCTGGCACCCCTATGGAGCAAATGTTGGACTTGTTAAAATGTCCCAGAGGCTGCTTATACTGTCCTCATTTTTTGGATTCTCTTTTCTTGTTGTTCTTATTGGTTGGTTTTTGCTCCCTTATGTTCCAAATCATTGATTTGATTCTTGGCTTTATCTACTCTACTGTTGTTTCCCTGTAAATTGTTCTTTATTTCAGCTAGCGTATCCTTTGTTTCTGACTGGATCTTTTTTATGCTGTTGAGGTCCTCACGAAGTTCCTTGAACATCCTTATAACCAGTGTTTTGAATTCTGAATATGATAGACTGCTTATCTCCATTTTGCTTAGTTCATTTTCTAGAGTTTTGATCTGTTCTTTCATTTGGGCCTGTTTCTTGGTCTCCTCATTTTCACAGTCTCTCTGTGTTTGTTTCTATGTATTAGGTAGAGCTGCTATGACTCCCTGTATTGGTAGTGTGGTCTAACGTAGTAGGTGTCCTGTAGGGTCTGGTGGCACAGCCTCTCTTATCCCCCAAGCTGGATACCCAAGGTGCCCCCTCTGTGTGGGCTGAGTACATGCTTCTCTTGTAGTTGAGCCTTAATTGCTGTTGGCAGATCAATGGAAGGGATTTACCCAGGCCAGCCAGCTACAAGTACTGTCTGTGACCACTTAACCACCAACCTCCACCATCCATGGAGGATCAGCTGTGCAGGGGCAAGGTGGTGGTACTCCCATATGGTCTATAGCTGTCCACTGGGTGCATTGGCCTTGAGATTTCTCAGGTGGTGCAGGCCAAGATCAGCTCCCTCCTGTGTTTTGCCTGGGGCCATCCTGCCTGAACTATAAAGAAATCTGAGATGGGTGCTACTTGTGCTGGGCTTGGAGATTTCTAGGCAAATCCAAGCTGCTATTTATGGGCCTGGGGCTCACTGAGGCCAGTTGTTGCTTGTTTGTTCATATGGAAAAGCAGCTTTCATGGGCCGGTAAGTTGGGTGGGGCAGAGTGTCTGGGGATCTCCAAGGCAGGCCAAACAGTATTAGCCAGGTAGATGGAATCTTAAATGTGGCACCCATCTGCCAGCTCTAGTGGTGGTGGAGTGCCCAGAAAGGGGACAATGACTTCAGTTCGCCTTGATTCCAGACACCTCAGCCTCCCCCTGCATGCCACGGTGCCCCTCAAGCTGCCTCCCTGGAGCCTGAGTCCAGAGGGAACAAGTCTGAGTAGGTGATTCCATGTGTGGGTATTTTTTAGAGGAACTACTTGGGGCTCCAGAAGTTTCTTCCAATGACTCATTGCCAGCTGTTTTTTGCATCCAGAAGTTGTGGGGAGTCATCTTCCTGTCACTGAACCCTGGGCTGAGGGATCTGGTATCAGGCTGGGACTCCTCACTCCTGAGGCATCCCTCCTGAATTTTTATCCACCACATGTGGATGTGAGCCAGTCTGCTCTGTGTCTGTGCCCCTCCTACCAGTCTGGATGGATGTGGTTTCTTTAATTCTGTAGTTCTCAGACTTCCATTCAACTTGATTTCTGTCAGTTCTGAGTGATGGTTGTTCTATATGTTAGTACTCATTTTGTTGAGGTTGTATGAAGAGGCGAACCATGTGCTATGATGCCATGTTGAACAGTAGTCTCTTGAAGTCAACATTGACTCTCACAGTTACTCAGCAAATCCTGCTAGCACTATGTCAAAATGTATCTTGAATCTCACTCCTACTGCTAATTAATCTATTATGGTTTCTTGCCTGAACAATTGAAAGTCTTCTTGTTGGCTTTCTTGTTTCCAATTTACATGCCTATAGTTACTCTCTTTACAAGAGCTATGTCATCCTTTGAAACATAAACCAGACTGTGTTATTCTCTCTTCCTATCATGGCTTCTGTATCATTCCAAATAAGACCAAAGTCCTTCCCATGTCCTACAGTGCTCTGTATGCTCTTTCCTCTCTCAGACTTCATCTCTTACCATCCTTCCTTCCTCCATCTACTCCAGCCACACTGATCTTATTTTTGAACTTTATATACCACATACTTCTGCTAACTTACACATTTTCTAGAGATATTAACACTCTTGGAAAATTATGATCAAGAGAAACTAAAGAAACTCTAAGTTTAGTGAAAATAATCTTGGAATAGGTGTCTCAGTGTTTCTCATTTGCTGTGGATTCTTGAGCAAACCGCATAATGATATAATTCTTCTTGCTACATTTTTCCTTTTTCTGGTAAATGTAAAGAGGTAAAAAAATGTAATGTAAATCTAAATTTAATTACATCAGCAATACAATTTGTTCCCCAAATACCCCTTTTATTATTTATGCTACATAGAACCCAAATATAAGGAAAATTTCTGTGCATTTATTATTGTTTAATTGGAAGTAATTTCTTTCCTTACTAATAAAACTACTGTTAGGGAGAGTATTCAAGGTAACCAGTTATAATACACTGAGCTAACATTCCATCCAGTAGCACAATAGCTCAACTTTTAAACTTCCATGCAGCATTATTTCCAGTAAACATAGAATTTATTTTGGCTTTACAATATTAAAAATATCTCTTGCATCTTCATTCCCAACTTAGTGGATCCTTGGAAATGCAGGAAAATACTTTTAAAAGTTTCTGTATCAATTTGTACAGTTGTTTTCTGCCTCAATAAATGTATGTTTAATATAGTATATACAAGTTATAGGTACTTCACACACTTGTATATTTATGTATGTCACTAGTCTAGTTATATCCTCAGAGGGTTGGAAGATGCTTATCTGAAAGATGAGATGACTTGTTAAACAGAACTTTTTTGGTACTTCAGTATCAAATCTTTTCACTTAGATGAAGATAGATAAATTCACCTATGGAAATCAAGATTGTGGGATTTTGATACATAAAAGTCCAGAAGTAGAAGTAGAAGCTAGAATATTTAAAATAAGAAAAATCCTACCAACAAAAGGGCCAGAATCAGCCTTTAGGCACCATGAAGTCACAAAAGGAAAATGTACACATGTTTTATTGAGACAAAACTAATTTAAAACAAGTTAATAAAAATATCCTTTTTCTCACTAAGTATTGTTAAAGTGATGTAATTATGTAATTAATTTTAAAGATCTAATGTTTTGGGTCTACTTTTATTAATATTCTGAAATCAAGATTTGGAATTTAATACAAATTTAGTTACCTTATAAAATCAAATTTGTCTGCATTCAAGTAGTCCCCTACAATTGTTGTTAAGGCCCATTTGGAAATCTGTCAGCTTGGCTAACACATGTGTTAATTTCTTATTGAGATGTATGCATGACACACTTATAAAATTTGTAATTTGTTATTAATATCCATATCAGGCATACTTTAAAAATTGTTATAGTTTACACAAACAAGAAATTTAAAGGGGTCATTCAGATTCATAGAGAGAGTAAAATGGTAGTTATTAGGAGACTCAGGGGTGTGGAATAGGATTGATGTTTAAGGCATACATTTGCAATGGGTAGTAAATAAGCTGTGAAGATCTCATGCACAGTATAATGAATATAGTAACAATGTGGCAGTATGATATAATTATGAAATGTGATAGAGGTGCTAACTACCACTGACTGGCAATCATAACACAATGTATAAATGTATCAAATTAACACAATGTGCACCTTAAATTTACACAATGTTATATGTCAGATATATTCAATTTTTTAGAAGATTATGTATTTTAATTCATATAAATCCATAGTATCATATATTTTACAACCTCTTTCCTTTTACATTATTATGTTTTATATATCCCAAAGAAATGCAAATATTAATATTTAGTATCAGAGAGCAATTATATTGTCATTAGTTTCCTTAAGCTTTAAATAATTCCATTAATCAGTTTCCCTTGGAGAAAAAAATTTCATTATTTCATCTATTATTAATGATTAACCATTCTCCCAAATTGATTTATTTTGTTTTCTATTAAAATGGAGTTGTCTCTAAGTTTCTTAGTTTCTACTGCTTATGTTACATTTACATTAAGCCCTCTCTCCCAAACCCAAACTTTCTTGTCATTTATATGGCTTTCATTTGCAAATCATATTTTAGCATTCTTTTCTACAATGCACACCTAAATTTTATTGTTCTGTATCTCTACTATTACTTATATTTTACCCCAGATATCTTGTTTTGTTTTTATTTGTTTCAACATTGACTTGACATGTTTGTTCGATATTCTAAAGGTTCTTGATTATTTACTCCACTTTGTCAGTTTTGCGTAATTTGCTTTGAAGTTAATAGGCATAATTTTCTTTCACTCTTTTCTTATGTTTCATCCTAATTAAGATAGAATGCAAATGATTATTATTGCAGACTATTAATAATTGATAACAAAGTATCATGAATTCTCATGAAAGTTAATTTTGTGGATGTATGAAACTCAAAATGTAATAACCACATCCAGCTGGGTGATATACATATTATGTTAGACACCAGATATTTAGATATATTCCAGAAATGCTTTTTAGTGCTAATAGTTGGATGTTTGTTTCAATTTTCTGGCTCTTTGTTAGCTAAGGAATTTATATAATCCCAAAATACTTAAAGAAGAGATTCATTTTTCAATTTTTTGTATATTTACAAACACCTATTAATTGAATCTTTCAATTGATATTTGAAATAGCTTATCGATGGATGTGTTGATCAAATTATCCTCAAATAAAGCTTATTTGCCTCTTATACACAACTCTATGAGCCTAATTGCTAGTTCTTTATTTTAGTCAAAAGTTAAATATACTTCAAAATATCTTACCCGAGTATATTTTTCCAATGTGTTGTATATTTAATTTCATATAACATGGGAAAAGTAATATCCCTAAATTATATAAATGGCATTCTAAGTTTTATAGTAGTATTTTTTCTTCCCTTTTAATCTCTGTCTCTTCCCCAGCTCCAGGAAAAGTGGTGAATCTCACGGTTGAGGCCTTTAACTATTCAGCAGTAAACCTGATTTGGTATTTACCTCGGCAACCAAATGGCAAAATTACCAGTTTCAAGATTAGTGTCAAACATGCTAGAAGTGGGATAGTCGTGAAAGATGTCTCAATTAGAGTAGAAGACATTTTGACCGGGAATTTGCCAGAGTGTACTGTAAGTACCATGGAATACTTTCTATGTCTCAGGAATTTTAAGTTAACTTATATCCTGAAGTTTCTGGCATCTAGATACTATTTATTTTGCCAGAGTATAGCTATTTGATTACCAGTAGTATTGAGTTATAGTGTCATGTTATACACAATTGGCCATATTCAAGGTAGAATAAGAGAAGGGTTTGAGAATTCAAGAGCAAGATACCAGAATCACTTAGGGAGCTCCGCAAAGACTTCATGGCAGGAGCAGCACTTGTGATGGGCCTTGGACAGAGCAAGGTCAGCAAGGACTGTTTGAGGGGCACAGTTTGGGTGAAGGATAGCTTCTAAAGCTCTGAAGTAGGAAAATGTAGGACATCACTAGAAAAAAGATGAGACGGGAGGGGAGGGGAAGGGAATCACCAAGGTTAAATTTGTGGAAGTAGATTTTTTTGTTGTGCATATCTTTGGTGAAGAATTTGTTATTACTCTGGTCATTGATGGGAAATCCCTAGAAGTACTGTATAATGCTCTTCCTAAAATAATTCTGTTGATCTTCATGATAATGCTGATGCAGAAACAGTCAAACAACATTTTGTTTGTTTCAAATACTCAAAGTTTTACAAATTTCAAAATCTTTTTAAAATTAGGATACATTTGTAGTATACACAGTCACATGTACACACACACACATACATAGAACATGTGCTTTATGTTTTGAGTGCTTATGAAAAAATATTGATAGTAACAGTAAGAAAGTGACATATGCTTGAAATTTCATAAATAAGGAAACATGTTGTATCTTTAGACCTTGCATTTTTAACGAGTTTTAAAAATTTGAATGATTTTGCTGTAGTTTTACCTTTATTCCAAGCCTCCTGAAATTCTATTCATAAGAAAGATTAAGGTATAAAGAATGCAATATATATATATTATGCTCTAAAACTGTAGACATAAATGGGTATAATTCTAGCAAATTTTTCCATAACACATATGCATACCACAATGTTAAGTATATTTGTAGTATAAAGAAAAAAGAAACACACTTCTCATGTCTACAAAGAGATAACACATTTTTCCATTCATATTTATTTTTTTCACTAGGAGAATAATGAATCTTTTTTATGGAGTACAACCAGCCCTTCTCCAACCCTTAGTAGAGGTACACCTCCATCACGTACCACATATTCGTCAAGCCCGTTGGCCCGAAGCAAGATAAGCTCCGTGTGGAAAGAGCCCATCAGTTTTGTAGTGACACATTTGAGACCTTATACAACATATCTTTTTGAAGTTTCTGCTGTTACTACGGAAGCGGGTTATATTGATAGTACAATTGTCAGAACGCCAGAATCAGGTATGGTTTCCTTTTGTGTGTGTGGGTGGAGGGCAATTAAATTATTTATAGAATGGTCTTTCATGTTTTTTGATACACATATTTTTGTTAAACTATTTCTTCTCTTTCAATATAATTTCCTCCCCAATAATAGATAATAGACACAGCACCTGAAGCATCTTTAATTTCACTTCTCTTTTATGACATAAGTATCTAAAAGGAGAAAGATTTGAAAGACAGAATTGTTGATCTAATAAGTATTATTCTAAGATCTGTTTTTATTATCCTGTGATCTCAGCAATCTTTCATAATTATCTCTTATCTTCTACAACTTCTATAATTATCTATATCCTTCTCTCCCTGATATTGCTACTACCAAGTGTGAGAATAACACTGGCAGTGGCAAAAATATCATGTGATTAACATTTCAGTATCAGGTAAAAACAGTAGTTAAAAATATACCTGTTAGTATCCTCTTTGCCCTGCAGTTTCCTCATGCACAAAACAGAGACTGTAATAGTTATGTTCCTTATGGCTGTGGTGTTAGGATTAAATGAACATGATTAGATATTATTACTGCTAAATTCCAAAACTGCATACTCTTTCTAGGTATGAGAATATATTTAATTATGGTATTATGGATACATATGTAAATGCATGCAGATATTGACATAATACCATACTAAATATGTAGCATCAGACATGCATGTGTGATTGGCGATGTTTTGCGTTACTGAAAGTTATTACTGCTGGAGTAATTTTGCTAAAGCATAGTATTTTTTTCCAGTGACACAGCTGTTAGCTTTTATCATTTCATTGTATGTTAGTTTTAAGTTTTATCTTGATTTAAATAACCATCTTTGAGTCACAGCATTTCCTTCTTTTGTATTCCTTATTTCTTGTACAATAAAAAAAATTTCATGAGGATCACACAAAGCACAATTTAGTACACAAGAAATTTGTTTTGAAAATATTTGAAATGTTTCATTTCAATGAAAAGAAAGGGTAAAATGTAGAAACACATCTATGAAAAATAGACTATGTTAAATTGTCATTATTTTTATATGTTACCAATGTTACATTAGACTCTTCTAACCATAGGTTATAAATTTCTTCTCAGAACCAACTACAAATATATTGACATAAAAAGTAAAGACCATTGCCAATATATTTTGAAGGTTGAGTTATTTCCTTGCCCTTTTTTACCTGTGTCCCTCAGGGGGTGAGTGTTTATCAAGCCAGGTACCCAAGCCTTGCTGAATGCAAGATGTATTTATTTATAAATGTTTCAGGACAGTGTAACTCTACATTTACCTATATGGAAATGAAACTTATACACAGCACTAAATAAAACTAGTAATTGTTGCAAATAAGTTCATCTAATGATCCAGCATGTCTCACTCAAATTCTCCAACTTATTCCTTTTACGTTAAGACAACCCTTGGCTGTTATTTGTCTCTGACTTTGTTTTGCTATATATATATATATATATATATATATATATATATATATATATATGATAAGGTAATTTTTAATTTTAAGTATGTATCTGTTATTTATTCATTTTCCCTGTGATCATTTCAGTGCCTGAAGGACCACCACAAAACTGTGTGACAGGCAACGTGACAGGGAAGTCCTTTTCAATTTCATGTGACCCGCCAACTGTAGTAACTGGGAAATTTAGTTACAGAGTTGAATTATATGGGCCACCAGGTAAGTCTTAAATGGTTTTGTGTTTACCTTTTGGAAAAAGAATTATATAAAATGTGTTACTGGTGTTAAATTTTTGAAGTATTAAACTCCTTTTAAATGACCCTGTAATAGAAGTGACTAATTGAAAAATAGTGAGGAAGGTGAGGCTCTTTGAACTTTTTGCTTAAAACCATGAACAAATATAAATGTGGCAAAAAACAACCCATGTTCCATATTTGATAAGGAAGAGCTGAAAGAACAGGAGATGACCCATCAAAAAGAGAAGTATCTGAGATTTACATCCTCAAACATTTGAACAGGAGGACCTGTCTTACTGTGATCACAGATATGTTTATGAAGGACGACCAGCTTTGGTTCCACTAAGTCAGATTTCTGCTTAGAATAAGGAAGCCATTTCTAATAATCAGAAATCCCTGGAAATAATATAGACAACTCTGTAAGATATCAAGTTCTCCATCTTTGTGAACAAGTAGAACTTGGACATCCACTTGTTAGAGACATTTTGAGGGTTCAAATACTGTGTTATTGGCAGTGAATTAAGTAAAATCTAAAATCATTTTCTTATCTGAGATCTGATGGTTCAACAAATGACTTAAATTCAAATAATAATGAAATAATATAAACTCACATGTTGTCATCTATTTAGAAGAATAAAAAATAGAGTTACAAATTATTTATTTTGAAATGTTTATGAATCTCATGAATTATATGAGTAACCTTCATTATTTCACCCATAAGTACCAATGCTGCTAATGTTCTGAAATATTGGCAATATTTGCAGTTCTTTAAAGAACTGTGGTCCTTTCTTCTCCTCCCAATCCTCTCCCCATTCCCCATACATACAGACACACTTTTTAAAAAATTTGGTATTATTTTGCAGAATATTGACAGGGTAATATTTTTTTGTGTAAGGCTGATAAATTAAGTAGGATGCATTTAGTAACTATTAACATTTAACAACATGGAAATCATTAATGATCTTGATGAGCCATTACGATGAAGTCTGTGGGTAAGTGCCTGAGTGGGATGGATATAAGAAGGGCAGGAATTGCTAGGAAGTTGTCTTTGTATAAGCAGAAGTTGAAATCTTTTGCTTAAATGTAGCATTGGTTTGAGGTAAGAATAGAGGTAGTAACAGACTGTAAGGCAGAGTATTTGGTTACAGAGAATAGTAGATAGGTAATTTTGTTGGTGGGAGTCTGTGGCAGGTCTTTTCTGATTGGTTTAATTTTTTTTTAATGGAGTTAGAAGCAAGACTGTCAGCTGAGAGTGATGATGGAGCAGAAAGATTTTGAAGTCTGAGGAGGGTATAGAATGAATAAAATAATCACCTAGAAGAGTAGAGGGTGATTCTTCTTTGAAAATTGAGTAAGGCACTAGGTACCATTAAGGGCTCAGTTAAAATGTGGTGATGAATAAAGTGACATCAGTCAGAGTGGCTTTGTGTTTTTCTCTTCAACAAGAGAAGGGCAAGGGGATTGAAGGCTTATGTCAGGCAGTGATTATAATTGACACTGACATTGAGGAAATCAGGTGGTGAGAGACCAAAGAAAATGGAAGAGGTGGAGTGGATGCTCCAGTGGACTCAAAGAATTGTTGGTTCAGGGTTCTAGACTAAGTGAACAGGAGATAAGAAAGAATGGTCAGGGAAAGTTGAATGAAATTCAGATTATGGGGGATTTGCAGTTATTGATAATAGCAATAACCAAGTTATGACCAGGAGACAGTGACTAGATTATTTTAAAAGACCTCAAAGTGGTTTAAGGATTAACTCTAGGAATATTGAAACCACCACAAATTAAGATGGTAGCATTGAAAAAAGTGACATTGAAGTAGTAGTCACCCCATCCAGAATAAGGGTGAGGGATCCTCAGGTTAGAAGATCACAATAACAATGAGGGCTAGTGGATGTCATTAGGTCATGAGATTTAAAGTTGTGAGCTCTTAGATGGAGGGAGCTAGACTGGTCTTTGACAGGGTAACAAGGAGCAAGGAGAACCCTTATCAACACCCGAGGGCCTAGTCTTGTGAGGGCTATGGGGAAAGATAGACTACCTCCACTGGGGTGGCTGAAGGGAGCAGGAGCAGTGTTCTCGGGGGAAAGTCAGGTTTCAGCTAGAGCAAGAAGGTGAAAGAACTACTCAGTGTTAAAGTTGAGGATTTAAAGAATTTTGATGCTGGGCTATTAAAGGAATTTTAATTTTAATTTTTTTAACTAAATAAAATTTACTTTTATTTAAGGAATTTTAATTTCTAATTTAGCTTCTCAGAAGCTAAATTAGAAATAGTTTCTAAATAAACTTTTCTGTACATGATAATGAAAATATTTAGCATTTCAGTTGACTAAATTTGAGTATAAAATATTGGCACTGTTTTTATACTGGTAAAATCTAACATATTCCTTTTAAATATGTCAAGAAATAATATGGCAATTGAATAGGACTTTGTAATGTAATAAAAGTCATTTTAAATGCCGGAAGATTTTCATGTCATTTCCTTTGTTTTAATTAAAATGGTATCAATGCACTATTAAGCTAGATATTTAAAATATATTTACTTTAAAAATTGTTGTAACAAGCAGTATGTAGGTTGGCACTTTAGTCCCTGTCTGTGGCTCTATGTGAGAATGATTACATGCTTGATGAGAAAATAATCCACAGGTATCTTTTGCTTTTTGCAGGTCGGATTTTGGACAACAGCACAAAAGACCTAAAGTTTGCATTCACTAACCTAACACCATTCACAATGTATGATGTGTATGTTGCAGCTGAAACCAGTGCAGGGATTGGACCCAAATCAAATATTTCAATATTCACTCCCCCAGAAGGTAAGAACATTTCCCTTAGTGTGTTAATGAGATGTTTTTGTTCTGCTTGTGAATTTTATTGCATTGGTTAAACATTACATCGGAAGTTATTTGGGTTATGTTTACTTAATTCATGTTATTTCCTTACCAGATGACTTCCTAGAACATTCTGACCATATGATCCTCAGAACATTAAGGCCATAGCCTGCTTCATGATAAGGACTGAAGAACACGCAAGGTTAGGGGACAGTACATGCAGTAACAAACTGCAGGAGGTTCACAATGAGTGTTGGCCAGAACCTCAAGAAGTCTTAAAGTAAACAAACAAATACATTTAACATTTTTAAACTCACATTATTTGGTGCAGCATTTTTTGACAGACTAATGTTCAGAGGTATCTATGTATTCCCAGTGCCTATAACAAAATATGTTTATAATCAAAAGGGTACTTTAAGCCAGTAAAGAATCAATCCTAAAGGGTGCACAATACAAATTTATAAGCATATACTGAAATTATTAAAACAATATTTCACTCAAATATTTTTATTTGTACATCACACTTTTAGGTGAAATATAGTGTTTAAATTTGTTACAACATGCCCTGGCTGGTGTGGCTGAGCTGGTTGAAACATCGTCCTATAAAATGAAAGGTCACACATGGATTTGATTCCCAGTCAGAGCAGATGCCTGGGATGTGGGTTTGGTTCCCGGCCCCAGTGTGTATGAGAAGCAACAGATCAATATTTCCCTCTTGCATGGGTGTCTCTCTCTCTCTCCCTCTCCCCCCTCCCTCCCTGCCCCCCTCCCTAAAATCAATAAGCATGTCCTTGCATGAAGATAAAAAAATGTTACAATACTATTTCATAACAAATTCGCTTGGCTTACATCAAACATGCTAAATGTCTTCATTTACATTTGGGGATTGTAATTACTACAAAAATACAATAATTTTTTGTAATCACATTAACATTTCAAAAATTTTACAGATTTTGCTTGTGGGATAGCTAACCTACAGTAAGCTATGAATGAAATACATGTGACTATGCACACACACCAGGGTTAGGCATGCATTCATCAGATAGAGCCATTCAAGTATTTGACCATTAGAGGGCAGGAGCTATTAGGAAATTTTGTACTTCTTCAAAAAATTGTTAAACCTTGGTAATATTTTGTGGTTTAAAGACCATAAAAATTATGTTTTATAGCACTTTCAAATGAAAATGCTAATGTGTATATAGTCTCAATGCACAGATTAAGCAATAATGCATACTCATAAGCAAAATGTTCTCATTTTTCATATTAAAATTTTTCCACTGTGTTTCTATTAAAAGAGACTTGGCTTTATATCTTCTCCAGTAGACCTTAATTTTTCCCTGTTTTCACCTAAAAACTGCTCTTAAGCATTCCAAAGAAAGCCAGACAGATTTATGGGCAGCTGTCAAGCACAGCAGGCTGATCTGGCCCTCAGCGGACTAGAGTGCTGGAGTGCAGTAGCATTTTCTCAATCAACCTAATTGCCCAACTAATTTCTATTTTTATGTTAAACAAGTAAATAAATTCAAAACTTTTGTCTTCTTTCAAGTCAAAATTCTAAACTGAATCCACAATTGAGGATGATCATTTGTCATTGTTCTCGGCCTACAGTATTGAACAAACATAGAGAAGTAGATAACACATTGCCACAGACAATGCCATGCTGCTTATTTTGAATATCATTTAAATGTTTATTTCCCTTTCTTTATTTCTGTATTTTTATTCACAAAATAATATGATAATTCTGTTCTTTGGGACCCCCTTCTGCAGGGTGGGCATTTTGTAGTACAGGCTTCTCCAGCCAGGTGAGTGCTCTAGGAACCCATCTGTATCAGTGCACCAGCTGGTGGTGTTGTGAGAGGCTGTGTTCAGGTTCAGTGAGTTTCTTTTTTAAGACTCTTTCAGAGGGTTTGCGCATTTCGTGATGGGTGATTTACAAGCTCACCTGCATAGGTCACTCTAAGTGTTCAGCAGTTTTTGACCAAAAGCAGCATGAGCCTCAGGCCCCACCCTCACTATTTACCTCCATCTCTCCTCAAGTGACTTTTTATTGTTTCACCAGATGATAAAAAGTCCTTAAAGGGGAATGTTTTGCCAGTGTGGAAGGGGTGAAACAAAAAATGGCAGAAGCACTAAAAGGTATCAAAAGCAATGAGTTCGAACTGTTTTGAACAGTGGAAAAATGTCTCAATAGGTGTATTGAATCAAGTAGAGAGTACTTTGAAGGTGACTGAAGTTTAAATATGTAAGCATAAATTCATAGTATTTTATAAATAAATTTTGTTTTTGCAGGGTCCCCCCTCGTAAGTATGATTTTAAGGGCAGTGTTCAATATATTTTGCATGGGGTATTTTTCACACTAAATTATTTTGAATAGTTGGCTCTGTTTGCCCTGTATGTTGAGCAGTTTATCTTGAGTTTAATCTTATTATCTTCTTAAGCTCATCACCATATAGACCACATCGAGCTGGCTGTCAGGAGGGTCCGCTGGTAACAGGTGGACCCCAGTAACAGCAGGAATGATATGGTTCCCACCTGTGCATGCCAGCCTTCCTCCATGGATTGCTTGGGGCATAGTTCAGCCTTAGGAAGGACTTCACTGGAATACTCTGTCAATACAGTGAATGTGGCTTTCTACTTCTGACAACACTAATGAATTCTGGTCCACTAATTAAACCTTAGTGATATAAGAATCTTTAAACTATATGAGTGTTGCTCTGATAATGCATCAGGACTATATTCTTTCAGTTAAAATTGATATCTTAAGTTTAGATGATTCTTTTTCATTTATTAATACAACAGAGTTCTTTTGTGTTCTCATTAAGGTTACTTAATTTATTTTCTTCACTGTATTTCAAAGTAGTTATAGTCTATTTAAAAATTTGTTATGACAAACTTTTAAATTAATGTCTTTTAAAACAGCTGGGGTTCTAACAAATCTCCAGATATTCATAGAAAAATGTTGACCTCATAGAAAATAATATTTGCTATTAGATTAAATGGGGCCGATTTCATTAACACAGAATGTTATGGTCCATAGTTTACTCTGATCATCAAAGAAAATTGATGTCCTGTTGTCATAGCAGTTCCCCTATATGTTTCATAAGATTTCTATATTTCCTGAATATTTTCCTAAATAGATTTTCACACAGGCATGAAAAAAGACAATTTTGGGAAAAGTTGTTAATTTAATTTCCAATGTTACAAAATGTCATAGAATTACCTATTTTAAAATGAAACACAGCTGATGAATATAATATAGGCAACAGCTTTTTTTATTTGGGGATTAAAAAGTTTTAAGTAAATTTTGTTGCTTCAATATCCCCTCATAACTTTTTAGTCACTAGTGTTACTATCTTGTAAGGAGTGAACATCATTACTTAAAAGCAAACGAAGAATGGAAAGCCACATTTACTTCCCCATAAACAAGCTCCAGAAATGAAGCCTTTTCTCTTCGGTGATTTCAGCATGCCACTTTCTGCAGATGACAGTAAAATCTCCTGGAGGGAAGTCACTGAGAGACTGTCAACTTTGTGCTTTTCAGGATTCTCAATGACTTTTATTTTTCAATAGATATTTTTCAAAATGAACTTATAATGGAAATGTAATTTGCTGTATAATGGTAAACACTGTTTTAATGTGTTATCTTTATATTAGTGTCAGTTGCCTCCATTTTGTTTATCTAGTTGTTTTTTCATTTGAAAACTTAAAATTGTGTGGAACTTTTTTTTTACCAATCATATGTCTACTCTGTTTCTCATTTATTGGTAAAACTTACAGATGTGTTGACCGGAGAATGAGTTTTAGGAGGCCCTGTTGACAGCACCTTCAGGACTGGTGCTGAAGTATGAATAATTGCCTTGTGTGTTTGATTTTCTTTAGTTAATTGGTGTCAATATTAAAGTGGTTTGATCTAATCCCACTTCTCTGGTTTCACTATAAAAAATTGTGATATAATGGATCAAGTGTCTTTCTAAAGATAAGATTCAGTGCTGTCTACTTCATTTCCTTTATCCCCTAAGCTTTTCCTTTTTTATAAGAAAAAAAAAAAAAAGAGGTTTACAGTCATTCCTATACAAGGTTAAGGTACATTTTTAAGGTAATATAGAACCACTTAATTTTTGCATGAATCATAATTTTAGGCATTAGTGTCAGGGGGCATAATTACTAAATTATATTTAAAAACATCATAAATTAGAAGATAAAGAAACTGCTACTATTTTTAAGTTTGACTAACTAAGAGTCAGTAAAATATTTATATTTTCTCCTGTACTGGTTAATTTGGGGCTTCCTACTGCATTAATGTGTTACATCAAGTGGAATTGACCATTTCACTTATTTTCTAGGAGGTGAGGTTTAGTTGCTTGATTAATCTGATCAATGTAGTCATTAAATTGGCTTCTGATGTTGAGAGTCTACAAGAGTTCAAATTAATAGAAGATGACATAGGTCTTCCGTGATTATGTTATGCATTGGCTAAGGCTTGTTGTCTGCATAGTGACTCCAAAATACAATGTGAAAGAAAGGTAGAATGGGAGCATTGCTGATTAAATGGCTGAGTTATTTTCACACTACACAGGCAATTGGAAAGTTTCTCCACCCTTGAAAAATGTATACTGGTAAACATGATAATAGAAACATAAGCTCTGGGGAAAATATATATTAATGAAATAAAATTTATACAAGAGGTGACCCATGCAAAATATTTTATCTATTTTACTTCTCCCGCTATGTTCAGGTGCCTAGAAAGTGACCGTGAGATGTGTGTTCTGTTGAATGATGAGTGGATGAATTATGGCTGTGGGGTCCTACCCTGGAACTCTTCCTCTGTCCTTCAAGGGACAAACTGTTTTTCATTCAGACTAGAACTCCTATGGGAGATTAATCTAAGGAGTTATCCTTCCATATAGAGATATACCAAAATGTTTTTAGAAAAGCAGATTCGAAAAATAAGCAAATTACAGGTGTACAGCCATGTTGGGTTTATCTCCCAGTGTTGAGCCCAGGTTTTACCTGCGATGGACACTAGGGTCTTGACTGCAATAGTCAAATAATGTGCTCTTTGGCCAGAACAACTCATCATGCATCTAGCATTAACTATTCACAAAACATTTAGAAGTATTTACACTATTACATTATCTAGAGGGCTTTTTAAATGGTTATGTTGTAGAGACAAAGAGAAAACTCAGTTTATTGGATGAAAACTGCATATAGTTTACTACCTGGTTAATTTAAGCATAATTATGTTTACTAATTATAAATAATTCTTGGAATTGTGACATTAATTTTTAATTCCTTTATGTTATCTTAAAAGGAAATAGGGTCATTTTCCATTTATATTATACCCTCCCCCCAGGGTGTCTGTCTCTCAGTGCAAATTGCTAAACCCTTATGAGTGTGAAATTTATCAGCTTAGGAAGATGAATTTAATGTGTTACTGCATCCTGATTATCAAGGACAATATTTTTATGCCATTTTTTTATTGAACTAACATTTATGAAGTCTCTTGAATTCTTTGTTCCTTACAGGAAACTTGCATAATAGAAATCTAATTACACTTGTTTTATAGATAAGGAAACGAGGGTGGAGGGGTGAATTGGCTATTCATAATCACATATTGGGCTACAAACAAAAAGTGGATGAAAGCCCGGGCCCTGTTTATTCTTGATCCACTACTCCTTTGGCACTGGGTGACTTCCTAGATGTCACTCTTGGTGACTTTATATCTAGAATTTGTTTAAGTATTTGGTGCTTTGTCTTAAACCAATTGTTAGTGTGTCCCTGTTTTTTTTTGGTTTTTTTTTTTTTTTTTTTACTGCAAAGAGTAAGGGACCCTGAAATTTGAGACTATGTAATTAATGTGTAAAATTATTAGATAAAAATCAATCAACTTTTCAAACAATCTCATGTAATAAATTAAAAGATAGCCTAATTGAATTTACCACCTGGATTTCATTATATTCCAAATCTTCTAGATATTACTTTTTGCTGTGTTGTTAGAGTTTTTATAAAGCCCTCAAAGTTTCTATTATGCATTAATCATCCAGAAACAGCTTCCTCTGGGAAGTTATTTTTATTAACAAGATTGTTCAAACAAATGTTATGACATTCTGATTTGGGGAAATTATTCTACCTTATCCTATTTTTTATTTTCATTTCTGAGAACAATGTGTAGAAACTTAACTTTAAATATCCATGTATTAAAGAGTCATACATATTTAATTATTAATAAGTTAGTAAATTGCTTTAGTCAATTTTATAGTACAGTTTCTTGCAAATCTTAAATCATGAGTCAAGAAGTTTGAAAATGTTTTCAAATCTAAAAATGTGTTTTAAAATTTCCCACAACTTATTTTTATTTTTAGTTCCAGGTGCAGTATTTAATTTACAGCTTGCAGAAGTAGAAGCCACATACGTAAGAATTACATGGAAGAAGCCACGACAACCGAATGGAATCATTAGCCAATACCGAGTGAAAGTGCTGGTTCCAGAAACTGGAGTAATTTTGGAAAATACTTTGCTCATGGGAAAAGATGAGGTATTGCACTTTTATTTCACATTTTGGTGAGCCCTTTCTGCTTCATTCTGACACTGATAACTTGGAAGATTTTCCAGTCCTCAAACAAAATACTTGACAAGTTTTAGAGGAGAATGTGAAGTAAATAAACTTGGACTGTGTTGATAATCCAGCTGGATCATATTTCATTTTGAAACATATATTATTAGTTAAATGTTATTACTCTTTTTCAGCATATGAAAATGTTAAATGAGTAATTAAGCAGGACAAGAAGTGAATATTATTATGGTAATTCAGTTAATGAATTGTTTGGAACCTCCTATTATGATTTAAATAATTCTTTTAAGACTGTGCTTGCAATTGGAACAGTTGCCAAGAAAAGGGACGGTAATTTTAGTAGCCGTTGTTGACACATGATTATTATGTCTGTTTAGTTTCAGGAAGGTGAATTTCTCAGAGCTGCCTGTTAAAAAAACAACATTCATTTTATTAAAGAAATCAAATAATGAAAAGAAATTCAATCATTTTATAGATGTAAAATTAGAGGACAGTGTTTTTGCTTTCATTCATACTGGAAGTGTGATTCTTTCCCGTTGTTTTCATTAGGAAGTGCAGGCAATGCTGATTCCTCTTCATTGTTTCCATTCACCTTATCCAGTCAGCTCCTCACCTGTGAGGACCTCTGAGCCTCCAAACTTGTCAGTCCAGCTATTGGCTGCTTCCTGGGCACACAAAGAATGACCGCACCCATACTCAGGACCAGCAAGTTCCTCCTGAGAACTAGTTTGGAACCTCTCAGTGGCTATTTATTTAGGACTTGGCTTCCACTGTTTGGGTTCAAAATCACTGCTTCTTCTAATTGAGCACGATTATTTTTCCCACATGCATTATTCACTGTCTTTCTAATGCCAGCCTTCCTCTATTTCTGGCATCTATTTGAAAGTGGACCTTACTAAGTGCTCAGTGCACTGGTCATCCAGGACTTACTACTCCAAGTGGTTCACCCTCTCCAGACTAGGATTACATTTTAATCTTACGTTGACTCCATTCTTGGGTGAAAAGATGATGAGTTATGATTTCTCTGATACTCAGGTGGAGGGCAAAACTTAACCCTTTACTCTTGCTGAGAAGGTCTTAAATTAGGTACTAGCTTCTGGGGGAATTAGGTGACAGGTCTCCCACTTCTGCTAGTGACATCTATTGAATCACCAGCCACACTTGTTTTTCTTTTGAAGCTTAGAGGTTCTAGACAGCTTCTTTAAAGGTTGCTTCCATCTGTGTGACCCACAACCCCTGTGACATATTAGAGAGGACACAAGCTTTGGAACGATACACATCTGGGTTTGGTCACTTACTGGGCTGTACAGCAGAGAGGTTACGAGCATGGACCTGAGAGACAGAAGACTTGGGTGTAAACCATGGTTTTGCCTTTACTGATGATTTCACCTTGGGAAAGTTGGCCTGGCATCTCTGAATTTCACTTTCTTTTTCTCTAAAACAGGGATCATAAGAGTCCCTAAAGCAACACAACAGGTTGGTAATAAGGATTTCACAGATTAATGTGTATAAAGAACTTAGAACTGTAGTGCATATATAGTAAGTATTGTGGTAATATTTGTGACTTGTAATTATTTTTTAGCAAAGATTTTTCTTTTACAGATTTTTTTAAGTATTTAATTACAGTTAACATGCAAGAATATATTAGTTTAGGGTATACAACACAGTAACTAGATATTTATATAACTTATGAAGTGAGCACTCCAGTAAGTCTCGTACCCATCTGACACACCACACATAGTTATCACAGTTATTGACTATGCTCTCTGTGCTGGACTTTACAACCCTATGACTGTTTTTGTAACTGGCAGCTTCTGATGTGATTATTAATCATAGCATTGGGCCATTCACTTTGGTTGACACTCAATATTAGCTTCCTTATCCTCTCTTAATAAAATGAGACATTATACATCTCTTTATTTTTTGTGATGGTATCTTTCTTGATTAGATAAGGCCTATTCCTGGAGCTTGGGCTCACCAGGCAGGTGGTTGAGGTCAGGAGACAGGTATGGCTGAGGCTCTAAATTCAAATGGACCATGGTCCTAGCCTTGGCCCTGCACTATTCTACATCTATGAACTTGGACAAACAATTTTGGAGACTTGATGCCCTCCTTTTCAAAGCAGGGTTTATATACCACCCCATCTGCTGAGGAATACATGAGATAATGGATAAAACCTCTGGCTTAATGTATTCATTTATTTTCCTTTTCCTTGTCCTTGGTACCTTCCTTAGGTTTAGAACTCTTTTCTTTCATTCATTCTTTTTTTAAATATTTTTTTATTTTTCAATTACAGTTAAAGTACAATATTATATTAGTTTCAGGTATACAATCCAGTGATCAGACATTTATATAATTTATGAAGTGAGCACACAAGTAAACATAGTACCCATTCAACATTATACAGATAACACAATATTATTGAGTATATTCCCTGTGCTGGACTTTACATCCCCATGAGTATTCTGTAACTACTAATCTGTACCTCCTAATCTCTTCACCTTTTAACCCATTTCCCTGACCCCCTCCCATCTGGCAACCATCAAAATGTTCTCTGTACCTATATGAGTCTGTTTCTGATCTGTTTGTTTATTTGTTTTTTTTTAGATCCCACAAATAAGTGAAATCATAAGGTATTTGTCCTTCTCTGTCTGACTTGTTTTACTCAGCACCATACCCTCTAAGTCCATCCATGTTGTTGCAGATGGCAAGATTTTATTCTTTTTCATGGCTGAGTCATATTCCATTGTATATATGCACCACTTCTTTATCCACTCATCTATTGATGGACAGACACTTAAGCTATTTTTATGTCTTGGTTATTGTAAATAATGCTACAATGAGCATATGGATGCCTATGCTTTTTTGATTTGGTGTTTGGGGTTTCTTTGGAATATACCCAGAAGTGAATTGCTGGGTCCTTTGTCTCTTATTTTAATCTACTTTGTCTAGTATTGGTATTGGTACCCTAGCTTTTTTAGTTTTTCATTTCTATTTTTATGAAATATCTTTTTCTACTTTTTTACTTTTGGTCTGAGTCTCTTATAGACAGCATATATAAGAGTCTTGTTTTGTTATCCATTCAGCCACCCTGTGGTCACTCTTTTTTTAAGAGATTTTATTTATTTATTTTTATTTATTCATTTTTAGAGAGAGGGGAAGGGAAGGAGAAAGAGAGGGAAAGAAATTGCAATGTGTGGTTGCCTCTTGCATTACCCCATACCCACTACGCAGTCATGTGCCCTGACTCAGGATTGAACTGGTAGCCGTTTGGTTCGCAGGCCAGCACTCTACTGAGCTACACCAGCCAGGGCATTCTCTTAAACTTTGCAAAAGGTATCCTTCATGCTCTGTGTCAAAAATTCTTTGACTCCTTGAAATCTTGTTTGAAGTCACCAATGACTTCCTAAATGTCAAAGAAGTGGTACATATTTTCAACCATCCTCATCTTCCTGTCTTCTCCAAATCCATTTCTCTGCTCCACTTTTCCCAGCTTTTGACACACTATTTCCTTCCTAATACTTCCTCCCTTTTATGTACTATGATTTTGTTAAATTTTGCCTGGATATAATCAACACTGAAGAATACATAAAAGCCAGCGCTCTCTTTTACAATTTTGTGACTCCTTTATAAAGGTTTTCCAGAGGTCCCTGTTTTCAGGCATCTCATTGCACTTTCTTTTGAGGATCTCCCCGTTTCAATCACTGCTTTCCATGTGCATGACTCCTTTGCCTTGCTTTCCACAATGATCTCCAATACTCTGCATTCCTAATTACAGCCATTTATAGGAAAATTCTGTTAGGGCTTATCACATCTAAACTCATCTGCTCTATAAAGCAAAACAAATGTTTTTTGGGGTAATAATGTCTGGTCCATAATGAGAAGGAATGAAGTTGGGATAAGGAGCAAACAGTAGACTGAGATCCTGGGACAGTGATGGGGACCAGTGAATATGCCCACAGGACACATAAGAAGGAAGTTTCATGAAGGCTTGAAATGCTGGGGTTAGTAGCTCTGATTTGGGTTATATTCAGCTTTTAATAGCCATTCAGCATTAAGGCCAGTTCTTTCTACCTCCAGAGTGTGACAGTCATACATCTATATTTCATTCTCGTGCCACCACCCCAGCTCAGAATTGCACAGACACTTGCATGTTGCTGTTATCTCACTACATTAGTAGTTTTCCATTGTTGTAGAATGATTTGCCACAGGCTTAAAATGACTCTTCATTCACCATCTCACAGTTTCTGTGGGTCAGGAGTCCAGAGAGCTTTGATGGATTCTCTGCTTAGGGCCTCACCATGCTGCGGTCGAGGGGCTGACTGTGCTGTGTTCTCATCTGGAGGCTTGACTAGGGAAGAATCCACCTGCAGGCTCGCTTTGTTTTTTGACAGGTTTCATTTCACTTTTGGCTATGGAATTGAGAGTGTGGTTTCTTGCTGGTTCTTGGAAGGAGACTACCCTAACTCTAGCCCATAGAGGTTTCACACAGATTTTTCACGTGGCCATTCACTTCCTCAAGCCAGCAAGGAGAATCTATATAATGTAATGCAATCATGGGAGGGAAATACCATCATTTTTGTCTAATAAGGCAAAAAATATTGTTCATAAGATGCAAATCACAGGCCCCACCTAGTTTAAGAAGAGAGGATTATGCAGGATGTAAACAAAAGAGATAGAGATAATGGGGACCACCTGAGAGGTTATCCACCACACTCTCAGTTTACTATTTTATATTTCATATACCCATTAGAATAATAGGTATATTAATTTAAAATATAAAAGTAATAAAATAATAATAGCTGGGGAAGATGTGTATGTATCTATTTATGTAATCTAACTCTTCACTGTAGCAGAAAGTCAATAGATACTGTCTAACATAAGTGAGTCTTAATAGGAAGTATAAGCATATCATTTAGTGATTTTAGAAATAAACACCATAAGAAATGAAAACATTTCTTAATAGTGGAAGGATTGGATAGGGATTCTCACTGTAAATCATTTATCACCTCTTTTTTTAAGCCATGTACAAATATCATGATAATGAAACTTCTTTAAACAATTTTTATTGTCTTTCCCATTGCTATTTATTCACCTTTTACCACCCCCAGCAATCACCTCACTGTTGTCCATGTCCATGAGTCCTTTTTCCTTTTTGCTCAAACCCTCCACCCCTACCTTCTCTACCCCTTATCTGTCAGGCTGCTCTTTCTCTATGAATCTGTCTCTGTTTTTCTTGTTAGTTCAGTTCATTCATTAGATTCCACATATGAGTGAAATCATATGGTATTTGATTTTCTCTGACTGGCTTATTTCACTTAGCATAATTCTCTCCAGGTCCATCCATGCTGTCACAAATGATAAAATGTTCTTCTCTTTTATGGCCAAGTACTAATCCTTCCATATAGCTGCTGTGGAAAACAGTATGGAGATACCTCAAAAAAGTTAAAAATGGATCTGCCTCTTAACCCAGAGATCCCACTTCTGGGAATATATCCAAAGGAACCCAAAACACCAATTCCAAAGAACATAAGCACCCCTATGTTCATTCCAGAGTTATTTATACTCACCAAGATATGGAAGCAGCTCAAGTGTCCATCAGTAGATGGGTGGGTAAAATAACTATGGGACAATTACACAATTTACATGATGCTGAAACTTTAAAAAATATATTAAAATATACTTGTATGCTAGGCTTAATGTGATATCATCACCCTTTTTGCAATTTTTTCCCAGTGACACCCTAATGATGTATATGTTTCTTAATGAATAAGTGTTATTTAAACAAGCCAATATACACACACACACATATATATATATACATATATACATACATATATTGCTTTAAATATTTAAAGAAATATTTGGAAAAATATTTTAGGAATTTTATTTCAACTTCCAAACTTACATATGAATCTCATCTATAACATCTCTACTAAATGATTAGGAATCCAGTCTCTTCTAAAACACTTGGTCAGCTCTGATAGTACGGTGTGCACTACAATAACAGCTCCTGTTCAATAAACTTTAAAACACTCCTCGTTATGGTCTCACAAGTATTTATTAAGTGACTATAAAGTTTCAGGTATTCTGTTAGATCCCGAAAACACATAGATGAGTAAGAAGCCACCCTGCTCTTAACTATTTTGAACGGAAATATCTGTCCTCTAATATTTGCTAGCATATCCTGTCTCTTCTTTCTAGACCCACACAGTAGATTATAGCAGCCTTGATGTGGGGATTTGAACCAGGAAACATGTTCCAATCCTCCCTCTGCTAACACTGTCATGTGAAATTGAACAGGTGACTGTGAAATGAAGAAACTAATATCTATCTCTGTGCTATAGCGAAGTGATAGCTCATGGGTAAAAGTATTCAGCACTGTATTTGATACATAGTAACTTTAAATGTTAGTCTTTGCGGTAGTAACAATAGTACCTATTGATTTAACTTCTTATCATTTGAAGACTGACAAGAAACATCTTCAGTTTCTCATTAGTCATGGTTTGCAGGTTCTTCCTATTATTGATTACTGTTCTTTATATATTTTTCTATTTGTCAGTGAGCCTCTTACTTGGCTGAACACAATATCCCTTACATATTTTACTAGAGCCAAATTGAACATAATTATTTTCCGCTTTTGTGTGAATTTCCTACTTCTGTCAATGCAAAGAACAAAATTAATTTCTTTGGGGTCTCATTCTACTGAGACTGAAGTCTGAAGCACCCGAAAGTCATCTCTCCATGAACTGCGCTTTACCTGACTTTCACACTCAGATCCCACCTTGTACTCACTCTTCTCAACGAAACCAGGCACATTTTCTCCCCAAAGACAGCTTGCTACTTAGTGTTACAAATGTCTGAGATTCATACAGGTACATTTTTTAATCCAAAATATTTCTCAAGTTTATTGTGAAAGGAAAGCCAGCTAAATGTTGGCTAATTGCTATGGAATGAGGCTGAGGAGGGACTCAATAACAGTTTAGGATGCTTGAGATAAGTTTAATCTGTTGAGCTTTAGAAACAAACAGAAGCAAGCCTTAATGATTTTTTTCACTCAAATAATGTGCAGAGTGATACAATATCCATTAGGAGATTTCCAAACATTTGCAAATTGCAAACTTGTATGTTTACTATCACTCAATAATAGATAACATAAATCACATCATTGTCTATAATAAAATATAGAAGCATTTCTTAACAATAAATCTAAATTTTCATTAATTTAATTCAGATTGCATCCAGTGATTCTAAATTGACTGATATAATTCAGGGCTGTATAGATATATATATATTTTGGGTTTGTTTTAAATAAAATCAGATTAACTATAATGAAGATTATACATGTAGAATCAAATTGGTTTAATCAGGTAGGTTTGTAACTTAACTCTCAGGATTTACAATTCTTTCACATAAATTCCAGAGATTCATGAGTAGCTTATAAAAGGCCTTTCATTTTGATGAACTGTGACATTCCCTGACTCAGTTCTTCTCACCTGGGGGTGACTTTGCTCTCCAGGAGTCATTTGGAATCCCTGAAGACATTTTTTTGTTGTCACTGCTAGGAAGATGCTTCTAGTGGGTAAGGACCAGATGCACTGCTAAACTCCTTACAACACAAAAATTACCAAACACAAAATGCCAACCCAGTGCTTAGGGTGAGAACACTGCACCAACCCAATGAGTCCCAAACTTTTGGAAGCTGCAATGGATCTTTTTTCTTCTGTATTTCCTTTATTTCTACTTCTGCTGCACTCCACCCCTTCCCATTATTTCTTAAGTTCTGATTCTCTCCCATAATTTTTGCTCTTAAATTTTTATTTTTCAAAAAAGATTTTATTTTTAGAGAGGGGAAAGAAAGGAAAAAGAGAGGGAGAGAAACATCAATGTGTGGTTGCCTCTTACTTGCCCCCTGCTGGGGACCTTGCCCACAACCCAGGCATGTGCCCTGACTGGGAATTGAACTGATTACCCTTTGGTTTGCAGGCTGGTGCTCAATCCACTGGGCCACACCACCCAGGTCTCTTTGTCTTCTAAAAACAACAACAACAACAACAACAACAACAACAAAAACCCCTGAGGCTTTTTGTCTAAGGCTTTTCTATGAAGTCAAAATATGGGAACTATCACTACGTGGCACATCCTGATAATTAGTTATGCTCTGAATTACTATAAAACCAATGATCAAATCATTGCCCAGGTTAAGGAGGTTTTTTCCAATGAATACCAGAATTTTGGAGAATTGCTGATTGTTGCAAGTATACAGGCCAGCTCTTACCTTGAAATGGCAGTATGTCAACAGAGATGCTTCACCTAGTTAATTGATGGGATGCTATGGTTTACTTATAATAATTTATCTGACTTGGGTATAATATTGAGAGATTTAATGCAAAATCATAGTTCAGGGGGAAATTCTTTGTGCTACCTCGTTGTACCTTCTATAGGGGTTTGTACACAGTAGATTGTCAAAGTGGCTAATTGATAGTGGAAACAGCTGTGTGGGTTGGGCATAAACTATCGACTAAGATTCCAGAACATCTCTGAATTATGTGTTTGTGCTGCATGCCCTCCCTGATTTTTCTGTGGCGGAGAGCTGAAAGGGCCATTGGAAGGCAGAAGACCTTCACTTGCCCCATAGAGGGTTCCCTTTCTGGAGGTTTTTTAAAATCACACTTTTAGAATTGATCACATAGCTGTCCCCTGCTTTTCATCGCAGTACTTTTTCTGGATAAAAGTGTAACAAGATTTAGATAATTTTATCTCAAAAATATCATTTGGAGAACTGGGAATTTTCTTGACTCTTTTCTCCATTATTTTATCTCTCAGAAAAGTTAATATTTAAAAGGTCTGTCATTGTAGATACTTAATTAAATAAACCACCTTAAAATGCCTTGCTTTCCTGAGATTTTTTTCCTAAGCATCTCTTATTTTTTTAAAGATACTAAATGCTTTATATTACTAAGGAATGAAAAGACCTGTTTTTGGCTTTATGAGCAAAGATAAGCCCAATCAAGCACATGGGATAATTAAAAGACAGCTGTACCAAAACTTATAAATAAATAAAATCTAAATTATGAATTATAATTGAGAATAAATAGGGTATATTTTAAATAAAAGTTTTTTTAGCTGAGTTTTGAAGCAGAACTTGAAAGGAATAGATGAAAAGAGAGTAGTTCTTGAAATGTTTTCTTTTTTCCAAAACTGTTTTACTTTGGACAATTTTGAACAGCTAAGAAAGTAGAGAAAAGAGAAGGATGAGCTCCCAATTACCCATTACCAGGACTGAATAACTATTAACATTCTGCCATTCGGATCCTCAGCTCTCTTGTGTTATTGCTACTTCTGTGTACATGTTCTAAAATAAATTACAGACTTTACATCATTTTGCTCCTACATGTCTAACTAATTGCAAATCTCTAAAAAATGGATGTTTTAATTCACTCAACATTTCCATTACCACAACTAACAAAATTACTAATATTGTCTTGGTATCATCTAATACCTAGATCACATTCAAATTTCCCTGATTGTCTTCAAAGCCTACATTGCTAGGTATTTTCTAGTGAGAATCCACAGTTCACACATTGCATTTGGTTATTAAGTCTCTTAAAGCAACATTTCCATTGATTAATATTTAGCCTTATTCTTAGAGCTGACAATCTATGCAAAATCCCTAATAGTATTTGGCCAAAACACCCTTTTCCCATCCCATTTCAACCAGCTACACTGTGTGGAGAAGGAAAAGTGAGAGAGTCCTTCTCTTGTTATCCTAACAAAAATCTTTAAATATTTGTAATTTGCTCCTGATAGTTTTTACCTCAACATATGCTGCTTTGGTGAACTTGACTGTGTCAAGTACATATGGGATCTAGGAACAATGACAGTTAATGAAAATATCCCATAGGTCCATTGAGAAGCATTGCTATGCAGTTTTGTTCATATCTGTAACTTCACTCAATCAGAGGTAAACTCCTGTTACTAACATGTATTAAGCAGTCATGCAGGCCTCTCACACCTGGCATAAAACAGTATTCCTAGAATACTTCCCTTTTGGGGGTAAGGGAAGCAGTTAAAATATTTCAGTCCTGAAATCTTTGCACAAGGATGTTGAGGTTTACAATAGCTGAAGTCAGAAACAAATGTCTGCTTCTTCCTATAATCCAGTGTTGGTCTCTTATGATCATGGTGATCACAGTATGTTACAATGATGCAGGAATTTAGTAGCTTCAGAGTTAAGTTTTGGATGGTGAAGGAGACAGGAGTCATGGAAATAATAGTATCTCTTTAAAAAGCATGGTTCCACCTTGAATTTATTTTTGTGTATGGTGTAAGATGGTGCTTGAGTTTCATTTTTTTGCACATAGCTGTCCAGTTCTCCCAACACCACTTGTTGAAGAGGCTATTTTTACTCCATTTTATGTTGCTGTCCCCTTTGTCAAATATTAATTGACCGTAGAGACTGGGGTTTGTTTCTGGGCTCTCTGTTCTATTCCACTAAAGTTACTAGTTCCTTAAATTAATACTCAAGTGAAGTAATTATTAAGTATAATGCTTATAAGCAGTCTTTGCAAGCAACTATTTTTAATTACAGTATATAAGTGACCCCATCGCTCCAGAGATTGTGAACACAGTAGATTCGATGGCAGAATTATTTGAAGGTTCAGCAGAGATATCTTCTGACCTGTACGCGATTGCTTCAGTTATGTATAACACTTATCCACATAACAAATTTCCTGCGAGGAATAGAATTGAAGACCAGCATTCAACAGTTGGTAGGTGCAATTTTTATGTTCTATGAAGTACACTTAAACCACCAGTGCCAGCTAGCACAGATATGAACCTTAGCTTAAAGTTCAACCACATTATTAATGGTTCATGGGCTGGAGTCAGATTTTTTCTTCTTTAACTGTTGGATAACCTCATGCAGCAAATGGAAATGCCACACAGGCAGAAGCTGGCCCCTTCTAACCCACTTGACCTTCCTCCTAGAGAAAGTAGCACCCTAGAGTCTTTGGCCAAGCTGCATAGACAATCCGTTATTACAGTTGCCAAAGCAGGTGTGATGGGGAGGGATTAACATATCTTCAAATCATTTACAGGCCTCACACTCTCTGCAGCTTTTGACTAATAGGTTTTCAGATGTCACTAAAGGTAAATAGGTCAGAAAGTTACAACTCCAGTGCATGCAGTGATAAACAGGTTTAGGTGACCCCGGTGATGTGGTGATGTCATTAGTGTATACACTTGCTCTTCAGGGTCAATGGATCTTTTTGTTTCTAAAAGCAGAATGCCATACATAGCAAATTAAAACTGCTTGGTTAGAAAACACAGATTTAAATTATCTCTAGTTTTTCTGAAATGCTAAGTGAGAAAAATATTTTCCCTTATTTTTTCTCTGCTTTGGGATTTGTTCTGTTCCAAATTTGAAGTGTTATTTTATTGATATTAGAATCAGACAAGCAAATCACATTACCTTCAGTACATATTTATTACATTCACCGTCATTCATTTTTCTGTGCAAAGAACACTAGGGGCAATGCTACAAATTAAGAGGCCCACAGTTTCTGATACAGATGTTTCCTTAAACATTTCAAGTTTGGCCTAATTGCCAATTTACATTACTAGAAGCACAAGTTTTAAGTAAAAAAATCTAACATTGTTTGAAATCCTTATTCAGACAGATTTATGTATCAGTTATCCAAACAGGCTTGCTTTAAAATATTACTGGGTTTTCTGGAGGTATAGTGAATTTTGAATTCAGATACAAAGGCTCATTTCTATCTTTCACAGTATAATCTAGCAATGATATAATATTTCAATTTGATATCAGTGCCTAGTCTGTCTTTTCAGACAAAATTCCTAGGCAGTCCCTTTGAGTAAGTTATAATTTCTCAACATACCTATCTCATGTTCCAGAATACTGTATAATAACTAGCAAAACTACATTATGAGCATAAAATGTCTATAGATATTATTGGGAAGTATTCAGCATATTTATTATTAACTATACATATACCTTTCATATAAAGGAATGTATGGAGAGATTAATGAATAACATGAAATCAGTTTTAAGATGTTACTGAGAGAGCAAAAATAATTTTGATCATGAACCCAAACACCTCTTTTTTAAAAAAATGATTTTGTACAGGAACTACATGGAACCAGTATACCGTTGACATTGCTGCTGAACAGCTGTCTTACGTTATCAGGAGACTCATACCTTTCACTGAGCACCTGATTAGCGTATCTGCTTTCACCATCATGGGAGAGGGACCACCAACGGTTCTCCATGTGAGGACACTTGAGCAAGGTAAGAATGTACTGCCTCTGAAATAACTGCCCTCAATTATTGCTCTTGCACATTGTAATACTTTTTCTTTTTATCCATATTAATTGTTCATTCTTCTTTTCAAGTGCCAAGCTCCATTCAAATTATAAACTATAAAAATATTAGTTCTTCATCTATTTTGTTATATTGGGATCCTCCAGAATATCCCAATGGAAAAATAACTCATTACACAATTTATGCAATGGAACTGGATACAAACAGAGAGTTCCAGATGACTACTGTAGATAACAGCTTTCTCATAACAGGTAGAACGAAGTTTTGCTTCTTAAAAAACATTTCTATTCTGATGGAAACTATGCATCTCTTTGTGCTTTAAGCCCTGCAGGACATGTGTGTCTTCATTCCAGATTTTGTTGTGCTGTGCTGCCATGGATATCTTTAAAAATAGGTGAAGAAAGAACTTGAGTAAATGTGTTCTTCTTTATATTTTCTGCAAAGAGGTAAAAGCATCAGATCACAAGTATATTAGGAATATACTTAACCCAGGGAACTTTATGCCTGGTATATTGAAATAAGTCAGTATTGAAGGCTTGAAGGAATGAATGTGAAAATCAGCTGAAGTAACCAGCTGGTATGGTGTTTGTGCCAAGTCAACTGTACTCCTTCCAGTGTGCCAAAAGTTATGTTTCAACCTAAAATTATTTATTAATATTTTAGGAAAAAACTAAACCATCATCAACATGGGAAGATCCTCCAGCCCAAGGAATTTTAGGAGATTGGGATTATAAGGAAGCTGGCCTGGGTGGTCAGTCTCCCAAATAAATTAGTTTCACCATTTCTATATCCAGTGGCACTAATCTAAGAGTGTTATTTTAAGGATTTAAACAGATTGCCTGTTGTCTTTATAGGGTTAAAGAAATACACAAAATATAAAATGAGAGTGAGTGCCTCAACCCATGTTGGAGAAAGTTCTTTGTCTGAAGAAAATGATGTCTTTGTGAGAACTCCAGAGGATGGTAAGACTATCCAGTGAGGTTTTAATAGAAAAAGCATGTGGTGTTGCATGCTGTCACCTACCTCATGCTGCCTTCAGTGTCTGAAGCAATGAGCACGAAAAAAATACACATATTTAAACTTTTCTTCCCCCAGAACCGGAATCATCCCCTCAAGATGTGAAAGCTACTGATGTTACTGCAAATGAAATAAGTTTGAAGTGGTTACCACCTGAGAAACCCAATGGGATTATTGTTGCTTATGAAGTTCTCTATAAAAATATTGATACCTTATTTATGAAAAATACCTCAACAACAAATATAATTTTAAGGGACTTAAGACCTTACAGCCTCTATAACATTTCTGTGAGGTCGTACACCAGATTGGGTCATGGCAACCAGCTATCTTCTCTACTGTCTGTACAGACGGCCGAGACAGGTGAGTTTTTTGTTTGGCCACTTAATAATACATAGTAATGAAGTAAACATGTCTGACAATTGCTATATTGTTTCTATTTGACTTAACCTAAAATGCCTCATTATTCCAATTGTGTAATCCAGGAATTTATTTGCTTTTTCTGGTAAAAGGGTGGGGAAAGGCTTGACATGCAAACCTTTTAAAAGTGTGATTTGCATATAAGAGAACTCCAAAATAAAAATCAGCAAATTTTACAAATGAAAGGCCTTAAGAAACTAAACACATTTTTAATGTACCTGCAAATTTGCAAATTGATAGCTACTTGCTTTCAAATTAGGTAAAAGCAGAGACAAACTCATAATAGATTCCTATACTCTAATGAGGTATGCATATGGATATAGGTGTGGAGTAGGAATAAGAAAGAGCATCCTGGGGAAGCCGGTAGGAGGAGGGAGCATTTGACCTGGATAGTAAGGAGTCAGGTGGAATGAGCAGGAGGACCTTATAGAGGTTGAATGGTACATGGGTAGGTGAGGAGTTACTTGTGTTTGGTTTCTCTGGTGCAAGAGCAAACAGCACAAAAGAAGACATTTTGTCTGATGATCTTAGTTTATTGTTTATATTTATAATCATTTATGAGAGGATCACTTTTAAGTCAACTTTATAGTGTGTGCTGAGAATTAACAACTAAATTTAAAGTTACTGTTTCAGTCCTACATGTAAAAAATGAATATTTATTGACTAGCAACTGGCGGAACCATATGGAATTGCTGTTCCTGTAGGTCACAATGCCCAAATATCAGCATCTTTGTATGGCTCAGCCAGGTCCTATATGACTCTGTTGCTGACTTCAAGAATCAAGAAATCTAACAAAGCAGCTTACCTTTGGGCAAAAGAATCCCTTTGAAGCTGATCACAAATTAATTAACTGAGATGACATGATGCCCATAGAAAACGGCATTGGTTATAATTGCAGGAACAAGAAAATGATGAAAAGAGCACTTTTTATAATCAAAGTATCCCTAAAGTAAAACCTAATTGATATCCAACTACATATTATCATCTCATTGCTTTTATAATGTACTTCAGTATTTTTGTAAGAAAAATATCTGCTCTTTACACAGCCTAGTTTTATCTTATTTTACACCCAGTTGAGGAAAGAAACAAGCAGATTTTAAGCCCCTGGAGGCTGCCATGGACTCTGCCATTGGCTGTCACAACAATCACCATTTCATTCAAGAATACAGCAGTAAGGCATTATTACCTTCATTGCCTAATGAAAAGTAGAGATCTGAGAGGTTCATTCTTTCAATAAGTATTTACAATATGCCAAGCTCTACTGGGAATATAGCGCTGTTGAATAAAATGAATTTTTACCCACCTACAGTAAATATTAATTGGTGGGTGTTTAATTGTTTAAGGTTATACAGTGGGTAAGTGATGAAACTGGAATCAGAATCCTAATCCATCTGCCTCCAAAGCCCATTTCCTTTCATAGTACATGCTGTTTTAGAAACCATCAACAAAATGAGTAAATTATTAATATGCAGAGTCCGGCAGAAGTAAGGTTTGCTTGAGTGTGGTTGGTAGGGTACATGAATGTCACGCACAAGATGGAGAGCAATTTGAGTATTTCACCTAAAATGTCATATGGTGTGCTTCAGTGTGATATTGTTATGTTACAGAGTTACATGCTTATGGTTTTGTAATAAAAAAGGGGCATTATTTGTGCTGGACCCTCTATATCCAAGCTCTTTCTATTCATTGTTACAGTGATGTTTTGCTGTTTCAGACTCTGAACAGCATCAGAAAGGAAAATAAGAACTTAAAAAATATCCTGTTGTGATATTAAACAATAGCATACCCATGCAGGCTTATCAAATGTTTCACTACATAGTGTTCACAACATCAAGAACACCTTATTTTTATGATTATCTATCATAGATAGGTAGATAATAGATAAACAACGATCTTTTGGCATATTCAAGGTAACTTCCCACTGCCTATTTTAGTACAGTATCACCATGAACTAATTTTTTATTTTTAATTTTTACAAAGATTCAGTTGATCTCAACTAACTATACTAATTACCTTTATTCTTGAGTTAACTATTTTACACACTACTTCCACAATTGGAAACACTATGCTATTTTAGAAAACTGAAGAGTTCATCATCATTCTCTAAAATTAGTAAGTCATCAAGTCAGTCTTGCCTTATTTTCCCTGAAGATCCAGCACTGTTTATTCTCTCAGGATTAATGAATAAAAATGCAAAGGACATCAGCCTGCATCAGGGATGTATATTTATATCCTGACTACTGGTGGTAGACAGGCAACTCCAGAGGGCAACTTAGAAAATGCCAATTAGATTTTTTCAAAATCAGATGTTATACTGAATTATAAAATTCAAGCATAGCATCACTAATTCCTTTGTTTCTTACTATTGGAAAGCTATTCAATTAAATTTTACTTATTTTCCTTAGCTGTGAGTTTCTCTCCTCTTTTTAATATATTCTATATCATGTTGAACTATTTATTCATTCAATGAACAGATTTTATGGACTCCATATCATGTCCTATAGCTCTAGTAGGCACTGTGGATACAACAGTACATAAGGCAAAATTCCTAGCTCCTGAAACTTAACATTCTTAGAAAATAAGCCGGTGAACAAATGATACATATGACTTTTGGAAGTTGTAAATTTTTTGAAGAAAAAATATGAGGGAAAGAAAAGAGAGAGTTATAGAGTGGTGAGCAGCTATTTGAGTTAGAGGACTGATAAAAGTCTCTCTGAAGATGCTATGTATGCCCAGGAATATTAATAATCTATGGGATTAAATTAGATGAGGATAAGGAAGAAAAGTGTTTCAGAACGAAAAATAGCAATTGCCAAGTCCCTGAAGTGAAGATACATTATGTAGTTGAGGAAGAACACAATATTTCTGTCATTCAAGCAATGAGTTATGGGGAGGGAATTAGCAGATGAGGAGGGATAGGCAGACAGAGGTGTCCCATGCAGGGATCTAGGTGCCAATGTAAGAAGTTTGGTTAATTTTAATGGGAAGGTATTAGAGAATTATGAGACAAGAAGCTGGTATGATTTGCAGTTTTAGCAGGCTGCTGCTAAATATGTTGGATTTGGGAATAAAGAGCTAAATCAATATTACTAGTTTTTTGATCTGAATATCTGGGTAAAAAAATGATGGCACCATTTTACTGAAGTGGGGAAGTTAGTTAAAATGTCACTTTGAAAGAATTCAGTAGTTTTGTTTTGAACATGTTTGAAATTTCCAAATGCCTGTTATGAAGGAGGTTGTATGTGTGTTTGAAAGTCAAAGAAAGAGTGCAGAGTTGAATACATAAATTGGAGACATCTTTGTATCTTTGATATTCAAAGTCAAGGGATGAGAAAAAGTCACATCAGGGTGAGTGTCCTGGAGATGAAAAGAAGCATACAATTATGTCCTGGGGCAATCTAACCTGTAGACTTTGGGAATTCAAGGAGGAGCCAGCCAAGGACTAAGCAGAAGTAGACATTGAGGTAGGAAGAAAATCAGGACAAGATCATGGAAGGCAAGTGAATAAGATTTTCAGGTGGAAAGAATTCATTTCCTATGTCAAATGTTGTTAACAGTGAAGCAAGATGAGAGCACATGGAATTGATTAGTGGTTTGGCAAGATGGAGCTTATTGATGATTTAGCAACAGTAGGTTTCATGGAAAAAATATGAGGGAAAATGCCTATCTGAAGGGGAACTGAGGGAGGATGATGAGTAAGACAAGGGATAAAATGAGTAAAGGCAAATTTTGAAGAATTTTTTTATAAAGTGGAAAATAGGATCAAAGGTTGAAAGGATAGTAGCCTTTTTTTACTGTAATAGATATAATATGTGCTTTCACATGCATTTCACATATAATTATAGAAATTATTCAATAAAAAAGAAAATTAATAATCCAGCAAAGAGAAAATAACTTCAGTTCTTAAACATTTGACTTGGTAGCTGGAGAGGAATCGAGTGCAGAAGTGGAGAGCTAGGCCTTGGAAAGGCACACAAGGAAGGCAATTAAAGGAAAACTGGTACTAGAAAGAGAATGCAGTTCTCTTCTGAATATTTTTATTTTCTCAGTGAACTGAGAAACAAGTTTATCAGCTTTGAACAAGGAGGGGGAGAGTATTGGATGTTTATGGAGAGAGGGGATGGTGAAAATATACTCAACAGAATGTGAAACTAAATTACACACACACACACACACACACACACACACACACACACACACACACACACGCAGGCTGCCAGACAGTGAAGAATATTTTATTTGATATTGGAGGTTATAAATTTAAATGAGACTGGTCAGCATGACAAAGTGTTTTATTCAGACATTCCCAGCTGTTACATTGCTAGTGTAGAACCAGCACTGAGTTTGGTTTAATCCAAATTGGAATTTTGCCAGGAAAATAAGGGTAAAAAAGGAGTTGATGGAGATTGCTAGGGAGAGACTTTAGTGACAGACTATGGACTCCAACCTGAGTAAGTAGGAAGATGATGGACAGTGATGATCTGATGAGGATAAAATAATTGTTCAATTGAAAAAATAAGAATTGGTAAGCTGGAATGATAGGAAGGGGTTGCCAAAGAGAGGAGTACTGGCAGTTACTGGTAATGACAAGGTTTTGGGTGTTGCTACGAAAGCTAGTGGTTAAGGTGAGGTAGAGGAAAAGACTGTTGGGATCGCAGAGATCAAGGAATTCAGACTCCAGGAAACCGGACAGATATTCGCATTGATGTTGACATCTCTAAGAGTGGTAGAGAGGAAGTCCATCAAACGGGTGGCAAAATTTTTAAGATGTTTGGAAAAGTGGCAGAGTATCACTAGATGGCTTTTTTTCATAATTTTGATTTTTTTACATTTTTATTGTATTTTTTCTATTACCATTTATCTACCCATACCATCTTCCACCTTCATCCATTCCTCTCCCCCAGCAATCACCATGCTGCGGTCTGTGTCCATGAGTTCTTTATCTTTTTTCTCTCTTTTGCTCCATCCCTCCCCCTCCTCAACCCATCCCCACAGAACTGTCAGCCTGCTCTCTACCTATGAGTCTGTCTCTGTTTTGCTTGTTAGTTCAGTTTGTTCATTAGATTCCACATATGAGTGAAATCGTATGGTACTTGTCTTTCTCTGACTGGCTTATTTCTCTTGTTTTTACATCATATTCTTTATTTTATTGTAGATATTATTGTTGTTCAAGTGCAGTTGTCTCCATTTCCCATCCCCGCCTCCCACCCTCTATGCTACCCCCCTATGGCTTTGTCCATGTGTCCTTTAAACATGTTCTTTGATGGCCCTTCCCCTATTTCCCCCCATTATCCCTCTCCCCCCTCCACTCTGGTTACTGTCAGTTTGTTCTTTATTTCAACATCGCTGGTTATATTTTGCTTGCATGTTAGTTTTGTTGATTAGGTTCCACTTATAGGTCAGATCATGTGGTACTTGTCTTTAATAGCCTAGCTTATTTCACTTAGCATAATGCTCTCCAGGCCCATTCATGCTGTTGCAAAGGGTAAAGTGTCCATTAGTAGATGCATGGATAAAACAATTATGGTACATTTATGCAATGGAATACTACTTAGCCATAAAACATTAATTTTAAAAAAATTAAAAAAATAAATTTTATACTAGATGACTGTCTTTTTTAAAAATTTATTTTAATTGTGGTTCTTGTACAGTTTTCTGTCTTTTACTCCCATTCCAGCCCACCACCCCAGCCCTCCCCACCCCCATCCCATTTCCACCCCTGCTAGTTTTTGTCCATGTGTCCTTTATACTTGTTGCTCCAAACCCTTCCCCTTTCCCCCTGAAATTCCCTCCCTTCTCCCCTCTGGTGACTATCAATCCCTCCTCAATTTCAGTGTCTTTGGTTATATTTTGCTTGTTTGCTTGTTTTTTTGATTAGGTTCCTGTTAAAGGTGAGATCATATGGTATTTGTCTTTCACTGCCTGGCTTATTTTACTTAGCATAATGCTCTCCAGTTCCATCCATGCTGTTGCAAAGGGTAGGAGCTCCTTCTTTCTTTCTGCTGCATAGAATTCCATTCTGTAAATGTACCAAGGTTTCTTGATCCATTCATTTACTGATGGGCACCTAGGTTGCTTCCAACACTTGGCTATTGTAAATTGTGCTGCTATGAACATTGGGGTGCATAGATTCTTTTGGATTGGTGTTTCAGGGTTCTTAGGATATAATCCTACCAGTGGAATTTCTGGCTCAAAAGGTAGATCCATTTTTAGTTTTCTTAGAAAATTCCATACTGCTTTCCATAGTGGTTGTACCAGTCTGCAATCCCACCAACAGTGCACTAGGGTCCCCTTTTCTCCACAACCTCTCCAACACTTGCTGTTTGTTGCTTTATTTATGATGGCCATTCTGACTGGTGTGAAGTGGTATCTCATTGTGGTTTTAATTTGCATCTCTCTGATAGCAAGCGATATTGAGCATCTTTTCATATGTCTCTGGATCCTCTGTATGTCCTCCTTGGAGAAGTGTCTGTTCACATCCTTTGACCAATTTTTAATTGGGTTGCTTCTCTTCTTAGAGTGGAGTCGTGTAAATTCTTTATACATTTTGGAGATTAAACCCTTGTTTGAAGTATCATTGGAGAATATATTTTCCCATACAGTTGGTCCTCTTTTTATTTTAATACTGGTTTCTTTAGCCATACAGAAGCCTTTAATTTTGATGAGATCCCATTTATTTATTCTTTCCTTTATGTCCCTTGCTTTAAGGGACATATCAGTAAAAATGTTGCTGCGTGAAATATCTGAGATTATCCTGCCTATGTTCTCCTCTAGGACTTTAATGGTGTCACAGCTTATATTTAAATCTTTTATCCACCTTGAGTTTATTTTTGTGTATGTTGTAAGCTGGTGCTCGAGTTTCATTTTTTTGCACGTAGCTGTCCAGTTCTCCCAACACCACTTGTTGAAGAGGCTACTTTTACTCCATTTTATGTTGCTGCCTCCTTTGTCGGATATTAATTGACCATAGAGAATTGGGTTTATTTCTGGGCTCTCTGTTCTATTCCACTGGTCCATGTGCCTGTTTTTGTGCCAGTACCAGGCTGTTTTGATTACAGTGGCCTTGTAATACAGTCTGGTGTCAGGTATTGTAATCCCTCCTACTTTGCTCTTCTTTCTCAAAATTGCTGCAGCTATTCAAGGTCGTTTATGACTCCATATAAATTTTTGAAATGTTTGTACTATATCTGTGAAATATGCCATTGGTAATTTGATAGGTATTGCATTGAATCTGTAAATTGCTTTGGGTAGTATGGACATTTTAATGATGTTAATTCTTCCAATCCACAAACACGGTATACCTTTCCATTTGTTTGTGTCTTCCTTAATTTCTTTCTTCAGTGTTGTGTAGTTTTCTGAGTATAGATCCTTTACTTCCTTGGTTAGGTTTATTCCTAGGTATTTTATTTTTCTTTTGGCTATATTAAATGGGATTTTTTTCCTTGACTTCTGCTTCTGCTCTTTTGTTGTTGGTATACAAAAATGCCTTTGATTTCTGGATATTGACTTTGTATATTGCTGTTTGGCCTAATTCATTTATTAGGTCGAGCAGCTTTTTGGCCAAGTCTATAGGATTTTCTATGTACACTGTCATGTCATCTGCAAACAATGATAGCTTTGTTTCCTCCTTTCCAATTTGGATGCCTTTTATTTCCTTTTCTTGTCTAATTGCTATGGCTAAGACTTTCAATACTATATTGAATAGAAGTGGTGAAAGTGGACATCCTTGTCTTGTTCCTGATCTTAGTGGAAAAGATTTTAGTTTTTGTCCACTGAGTATGATGTTGGCTGTAGGTCTCTCATATGTGGCCTTGATTATGTTGAGGTATGCTCCCTCAATTCCCACTTTGCTGAGTGTTTTTATCATAAATGGGTGTTGTAACTATTCAAATGCTTTTTCCACATCTATTGGTATGATCATGTGATTTTTGTCTTTGCTTTTTTTATGTGATGTATTACGTTTACTGACTTGCGAATGTTGAACCAACCTTGCATCCCTGGGATGAATCCAACTTGGTCATGGTGTATGATCTTTTTAATGTATTGTTGGATGTGGTTTGCCAATATTTTGTTGAGAATTTTAGCATCTATGTTCATCAGCGATATGGGCCTGAGTTTTCTTTCCTTGTTGTGTCTTAGTCTAGTTTGGGGATTAGGATGATGCTGGCTTCATAAAAAGAGTTTGGGAGTTTTCCATGTTCTTAGATTTTTTGGAATAGTCTATGAATGATAAAGGTTAGCTCTTCCTTAAATGCTTTGTAGAATTCTCCTGTGAAACCATCTGGTCTCGGGCTTTTGTGTGTTGGGAGTTTTTTTATTACAATTTCTATTTCATCTGCTGTTATTGGTCTGTTCAGGCTTTCTGCTTCTTCCTCATTGAGTTTTGGGAGATTACATTTTTCTAGAAACTTGTCCATTTCACCTAGGTATTCAAATTTCTAGGCATACAGTTCTTCATAGTAATTTCTTACAATCCTTTGCATTTCTGTGGTGTCAGTTGTAATCTCTCCTCTTTCATTTCTGATTGTGTTTATTTGGGTCCTCTCTCTTTTTTTCTTGATGAGCCTGCTTAAAGGCTTGTCAATTTTGTTTATCTTTTCAACGAACCAGCTCCTGGATTCATTGATCCTTAGAATTGTGCTTTTAGTCTCTATGTCATTTAATTCTGCTCTGATTTTACTTATTTCCTTCCTTCTACTTGCTCTGGGCTGTCTTTGTTGTTGTTCTTCAAGTTCTTGTGGGTGTAGGGTTAAGCTGTTTTTTTGAAATGTTTCTATCTTTTTTAGGTAGGCCTGTATCACTATGAATTTTCCTCCGAGGACTGCCTTTGCTGTGTCCCATAAGTTTTGGGTCGTTGTGAGCTCATTTTCATTTGTTTCCAGAAACTTTTTTATTTCTTCCCTAATTTCATTCTTGACCCATTCATTGTTTAATAACATGCTATTCAATCTCCATGATTTTGAGAATTTTGGGTTTTTGCCTTTGGGGTTGATTTCTAGTTCCAGTCCCTTGTGGTCAGAGAAAATGCTTGGTATGATTTCAATTTTCTTGAATTTGTTGAGGCTTGTTTTGTGTCCTATCATGTGGTCTATCTTTGAAAATGTTCCATGTGCATTAGAAAAGAATGTGTATTTAGTTTCTTTGGGATTAAGGGCTCTATATATATCAGTTAAGTCCATTTCATGTAGAGTGTTGTTCAATGCCACAGTATCTTTGTTGATATTTTGTTTGGAAGATCTGTCCATTTTTGACAATGGGGTGTTAAAATCCCTTACTATAATTGTGTAGCTGTCAATATCTTTCTTGAAGTCCTGTAAGATTTTTTAAATGTATTTAGGTGCTCCTATGTTGGTGCATATATATTTACAATGTTTATGTCTTCTTGGTGGATTCTTCCCTTGAGTATTATGAAGTGACCTTCGGGGTCTCTGTTTATGGCTTGTGTTTTGAAGTCTATTTTGTCTGATATGAGTATTGTTACCCTGGCTTTTTTTTCCTGTCCATTTGCTTGGAAAATTTGTTTCCAGCCTTTCACTTTGAGTCTGTGTAGGTTTTTTGTCCTGAAGTGGGTCTCATGTAGGCAGCATATGTGTGGGTCATGCTTTCTTATCCATTCAGCTATTCTATGCCTTTTGATTGGAGCATTTAATCCATTTACATTTAAGGTTATTATTGATAGGTACTGATTCATTGCCATTTTCGTACCTATGTTCCTCTCTCTATCTCTCCATTTTCCTTCCTTTCCTTAAAACAGTCCCTTTAGCATCTCTTGCAGAACTGGTTTGGTAGAGGTGTATTCTTTTAGACTTCTTTTGTCTGGGAAGCTCCTTATTTGGCCTTCTATCTTGATTGAAAGCCTTGCTGAGTAAAGTAGTCTTGGTTGCAGGCCTTTGGTTCTCATTACTTGGAATATTTCTTGCCATTTTCTTGTGGCTTGGAGCATTTCCACTGAGAAGTTAGCTGCTAACCTTATCGAGGCTCCCTTGTATGTTACTTCCTTTTTCTCCCTTGCTCCCTTTAAGATTCTCTCTTTGTCTTAGAATCTTGCCATTTTAATCATGATGTGTCTCTCTTTGAGTTCCTCCTGATTGGAACTCTGTGATTCCTGGATTTGTGTGACTTTTTCTCTCATCCAATTAGGGAAGTTTTCCATCATTACTTTTTCAAATGGGTTTTCTATCCCTTGCTCTTCTTCTCCTTCTGGAATTCCTATTATTGTTGTTACATTTCATATTGTCTTGCATTTCTCTTAATCCCTCTTCATTCTTTCTGAGCCTCTTTTCCTTTTCTTACCTTTGCTGGGTGATTTTTTCTACTTTGTCCTCCAACTCGCTGCTCCGAACTTCTGCTTCATCAATTCTGCTTTTCATTCCTTCCACTGTGTTGTTCAGTTCAGAAATTGTGTTCTTTATTTCCTCTTGGCCCTTGTTGATAGTTTCTGTTTCCTTTTTCATGTTGATATAGTTTGCAGTGAGTTCATCATAGCTTCCCTGTAGTTTCTGGTAGCTCTTTGAGAGCTCTTGGATCTTCCTGACAACCATTGCTTTGAACTCAAAATCTGGTAGTTGAGTTGCCTCCATTTCATTTAGCATTCTTTCTGGGGCTTCCTCCTGTTCTTTTGTTTGGGGATTGTTTCTTTGTCTTCCCATTTTTTTGTGAGACTCTTCTTGTTAGCCTCAGCTTCTTAAATTGATCTCTTCTGGTTCCCTAGGTTTATGATGTGAACTTCAGTGCTAGAATACCTGTGAGATTTAGTGGTGCAGTGTTCTTCGGGTATCCTGGTGTTCACAGCATCCACTGTTTCAGCTGTTGGGATGCTCCCTTTTTGGGTCCAGCTCTGGTTTTTTCATAGTTACAGGGGTTTTTGTTTGTTTTTTGTCTCACCTAGGATCATGGGTGTGATCTCTGGGTTTTCCACAAAGTCCCCTCCCCTGGTCCCAGGGCTGCTGGTTGCAGAGCCTCTTCCAGTCCCGGTCCCAGGGCCACCCAGTTGCAGGGCCTCCCCTGGTCTCAGGGTCACCCCCAGTTGCAGAGCCTCCCATGGTCACAGGGCTGCCCCCGGTTACAGGGCTGCCCCTGTTCCTAGTACCAGGGCCAGCTTGGGTCGCAGGGTTGCTCCCGGTGGCAGGTCCTCCTTTAGATGCAGGACCTCCTCTGGATGCAGGATCTCCTCCAGTCGCGGGGCCTCCTCCAGTCACAGATCTGCCCCCCGTTGCTGAGCCTCCTCTGGTCTCTCAGCCACCCCCAGTCACAGGGCCACCTCTGGTCACGGGTCCCCCTTTGGTTACCGGTCTGGGTGACTCACTCTCGGACTCCCACACAATTCAATCCTCCCTCTGCTCTAGCGTGGTTTTTTTTTTTTTTTTTGGTTCTATATTTTTGTAGTCCTTAGTCTTGGCTGTGAGAGTAGGCACTGCATGTCCAGCCACGCCTCTATCTTGGCCGGAAGTACTAATTATTTTTTAAATTTTTTATAATCCTCACCTGAGGATATGTTTATTGATTTTAGAGAGGGGAAGGAAGGAAGGGAAGGAGAGAGAGAGAGAGAGAGAGAGAGTGAGAGAGAGAAACATCCATTTGAGAGAGAAACATTGATTGGTTGCCTTTGGTATGCACACTGACAGATCATCAAAACTGCAACCTAGGTATGTGCCCACTGGGAATATACTACACACAACATGCAACTTTTTGGTGTAAGGGATAACGCTCCAACCAACTCAACCACCCAGCCAGAGTAAATATTTCAATTAAGATAGTCATTCGGTTTAAAATATATATTCCAATATTTTACCAGAATTGGAATCCCACATGTAGTGTTAGTATTTAAATATATATACAGAACTATTTATGACCATTGCATTTAATACAATGAAAACATTAGTAGACACAAAAACTAGTGTTTTATTTACTTATATCCTGTATCCTTAGGAAACTCTTTTGCTGCCAGATCATATATAACATGCAGCATTATGTCATAATGGAAAAATTACATGCCTTGTCATAGATTTTTAGACCAAAACTAATTTTTAACTTTTAATATATATATGAGTAATTAATGAAAGATAATAATTTTAAGTGTTTTCTAACCCTGTTTTATCTGTGTGTTCTGCAGTGTAAGATAGCTTAATACAGTTACAACCATTTTAATAAAAATATCATCCTATAAGAATTATTCTGTAAAATCATCATATGAGTTTTGTATTGAGATAAAATCTCTTTTTACACCATTTTTTGTGTTTAATTTATCTACACCTTACTTCGTTTAAGATATTTATTGTAAGGGTTTTCAGGAACAACTATAAAAGGCACATGAACAAAACCAAGGGCAGTGTGATCAGGGGAAGGCAGTGGGGATGGCTGAGGTGGGGGGGATGTGGGTGTAAATGCAGATAACTGTACTTGAACAACAATGCAATAATTACACAAAAGATATTTATTAAAATCACATCCTAGGGCACTTGAATAAGAACTTCAGCAGGATAGATTTTTAGGATGGAATTGTTTCTTGGATTTATTTCATTTTTCTTTTCTTTCAGTACCTGATAGTGCACCAGAAAATATCACTTACAAAAATATTTCCTCTGGACAGATTGAAATATCATTCCTTCCCCCAAGTAGTCCCAATGGAATCATACAAAAATATACAATTTATCTCAAGAGAAGTAATGGAAATGTGGAAAGAACTATAGATACAACCTCTTTGACCCAGAGCATTGAAGGTAAAAAAATATATATATACCAACATATATGTATTTATAATGTTGTATGTTTAGATTTATATTGACAGAATGGCCACAAAATATTAGCTTGTTATACTATAAATGGTATTTATGAGTAGTTTTATATAGACTATGAAAACTCTGGCTTTTTGATTAAATAATCTAGGAGTTTATTTCAGGTGACATGAAAGAATATTTTAGGTCAGTCCTTGTTCATATTACTCTATATCATTTTATCTTCTTAATAGGAGTTACTCTTTTAAAGATTTACATTTTCATTTAGCTTTTACTTTTGGAAGATTGTTAAGAAACCCTTCATAGTTTGCCTTGTGCATATTTTTAAATGATATTTTCTAAGTCTCAACTTGTCAATTTTATTTCTATTTAGGACTGAAGAAATATACCCAATATGTGATTGAGGTGTCTGCTAGCACACTCAAAGGTGAAGGAGTTAGGAGTGCACCCGTAAGCGTGCTGACAGAAGAAGATGGTAAGTGTAGCGGTAGATAAGGATATTTTGAGTTCATCACATTTCAAAAACTACATATGCTGATGAAGCTATAATAAAAAAAAAAAACAACAAACCCCTATTCTTTGGTATCAGTGGTGAGCTGTGCCAGCACTGCACAGATTTCATTGTCATGGTGTAAAAAAAGCTGGTGTAGTCAGATTTATGTTCAATAAAATCAGGTGTACAATGCTTTTTTGCATTATTGTGGAGTCATTTGTGCTCTGTAAAAAAATCACTAATATTTTTTAATCAGAATTTTTAAGGCTAAAATTTTGGTTTGAATGTCAACTAACACATTAGTTATGCTAACTGTGTTTATCAACTTTTGTGTTCATAAGATTAGATATTTACATAACTTTTGTAGCAGATTCTGTTATGCAAACCTGTAATAGTTTTTTAAATCTAATTAGAGTTATTTGCTAATGAGTTCAGGCTATTTTCCAGTTTGGCTGCATAATTGCAAGATGGTATTCCCAAATGTTAATAGCCTTCCTATTGAATATTTAAACATACCTCTTCCAACCTGAATAAAATCAACTGTACTACCAAGACTGCTTTACACCAGTACCTCACCAAGTTAGAGGCATATATCATGCTTAGAAAATTACTTTTGAGGAATATACTTGGGTTTGTATTTGCATTTTGTGTTTTATACATTGTGTATTTGGGGACTATTAATTTTTTTCTATAAAAGGAAGCCCTATTGCCATGAGGGGTGGGCCTGTAAATAGCTTAAGTAAGTATCTGTAAAGCATCTGTTTCCTCTCTCTTTCAAGTTTCCCCCCATCTTCAAGCTAGGCTGTACCCTGAGCATATTCAGATTCTAGTCATTCACTAGGACAAAATGTGCATTGTACACTTCTAGAAAGAAGGCTTTTTCTCTGCATTGACTTGTGTTACTCAACATAATACAGTCTTTGGAACCCTATTCTCCCATTTCAGGCCTCTCACTGTCTCACCTCCACCAAATTACTTCACCAAAGCATGGTGGTAGGGTCCTCTGGGTTGCCCTGGTTGCTAAGTCTTCTTAGACATTAGTCTTTCTTAGTCATTGTCGCTACTTACCATGCTTGTTTCTCCACGAAAATTTACCTGTCCAAATTTGCATTTTTTTAATTTAATTTTTTTGTTATAGTTTACATGTAATAGTATTTTGCATTAGTTTCAAGTGTATAGCATAGTGATTAGACAATCATATGCTTCACACTCAGCATTTCCAGTATTCACTTCACTATACATGGTGATTTCATTGTTATTGGCTATATTTCTTACATTATACTTTACATCCCCATAACTATTGTGTAACTACTAATCTGTTCTTTTCAATGCCTTCACCTTTTACACCCAGTTCTCCCCTCCCCCTTTCCTATGGCAAATATAGGAAAAGTCCTCTGTATCAGTGAGTCAGTTTCTGTTTTGTTTGTTAATTTATATTGTTCTTAAGATTCCACATGTAAGTTAAATCACATGGTATTTGTCTTATCTGACTGATTATTTCACCTGTCATAATACACTTTAGGTTGATCCATGTTGTTGCAAATGGTAAGATTTCATTCTTTTTTGTGGCTAATATTCTCTTGTAATATGCACCACATCTTTTTATCCTTTTGTCTATTGATGGGCACTTGGGTTGTTTTCTTAGGTTGGCTATTATAAATAATGCTACAATGAACACAGTGGTGCATATGTTCTTTTGAATTAGTGTTTTGGATTTCTTCAGATGTATTCCCAGAAGTGGAGTAATTGGGGTGATAAAGCAGTTCCATTTTTAATTTTTTGAGGAACTTTCATACTGTTCTCCATGGTGGCTGCACCAATCTACATTCTCCCCAATAGTACAAAAGGGTTTCCTTTTCTTCACATCCTCACCAACACTTGTTGTTTGTTGATTTATTGATAATAGCCAATCTGATCATAGCAACCCAATATCTATGGGACATAGAGAAAGCAGTCCTAATGGAAATTCATAGCATTACAGGCCTACCTCAAGAAACAAGAAAAATCTTGAATAAACTATCTAAGCTTACACCTAAAGGAATTAGAAAAAAGAGAACAAGAAAAGACCTAAGTGAGTAGAAGAAAAGAAATAATACATATCAGAGAGAATGAATGAAATAGAGTCTAAAAAGCCAAAAGATCAAGGAAACCAAGGGCTGTTTTTTGAAAAGATAAACAAGATTGGTAAACCTTTAATCAAACTCATCAACAACAAAAGAGAGAGAGAGAGAGAGAACACCCAAATAAATAAAATCAGAAATGAAAATCAGAAACCACAGAAGGAAAATAATTAAGAGAAAATATCATAAATAACTATATGACAACAAATTGGACAATCTGGAAGAAATACATAAATTCCTAGAAACATAAAATTTTCAAAACTGAATCAAGAAAAAAACACAAAATCTGAACTGATTGATTACCAGTAGTGAAATTGAAGCAGTAATCAAAAGACTCCCAGATTAATTTTACCAAATTTTCAAAGAAGACCTAATACCTCTCCTCAAACTATTTCAAAAAATTCAAGAAGAGGGTAGACTTTCAAACTCATTTTATGAGGCCAGCATTATTCTAGTACCAAAACCAGATAAAGACACTATAAAAAAAGAAAAATATAGGCTAATATCCCAGATGAATGTGGATGCAACAAACCTTAACAAAATATTAGCAAAATGCATCTAGCAATACATTAAAAAGAGTATATACCATGATCAAGTGGGATTTATTCCTGGGATGCAAAGTTGGTATGATATCCACAAATCAATTAACATGATACATCACATAAACAAAATGAAGGATAAAAATCATAGGATAGTTGAAGAAAAGCATTTGATAAAATACAGTACCTGTATATGATAAAAACTCTCAGCAAAGTCACAATAGAGGGAGTATATCTCAACATAATAAAGGCAATATATGACAAACCCACAGGTAACATCATACTCAATAGGGAAAAATTACCATTTTCCTTAACATCAGGAATGAGATAGGGATGTCTACTTTCACCTCTCTTATTCAACATGGTACTGGAAGGCCTAGCTATAGCAAGCAGACAAGAAGAAGAAATAAAAGGCACCCAAATTGGAAAGGAAGAAGTAAAACTGTCATTGTTTGCCCACTTCTTTATTTCTAATCTAATTAAATTGTTCTGAGATTTTGAGATCTTTTATGAAGAAACCTAGGCCAGTAATGAACATATATTTCCAACAGGCAGAGCTTTTTACCTTTCAAGTCAATAGTTTCAAATTATACTACACATCTGAATACCTGGTCTGCTAGAAACACAGAGTCGAGTTAAAGTTTCATTGAAATCTTTGGCCAAGTCATGGATGCAATTCCTAAGGAACAGGGTGAAGAACAAGACCCCTTTATCCAAAAATTAAAAGGTAATTGAGAAAGCATAAAGTCCTGAGAAAGTTTGCTTAATTGGATTAAGAGCTCCTTGTCCTCATGAACTTTCACTTCAGTAGGAGAGATAGAGATTTAACAAATACGTAAATAAATAATTTTGATAATTCTAATTACTGGTATAACAATTCCCCAAAATTATTCACCAGGACCAAAGAAGGACTGTAGCTATTCTGAGGCATGTGAGAAAGTGCACCTGAGAAAGTTATCTCTAAGCTGTGACTTGAAGGAAGAAGAGTAAAGAGTGAGGATGAACGATAAGGAAGGTAATGCCAGGCAGAGAGAGTAGGAGGCTTTTGAAGGCCCTTCTCATGTATTCTCATATGCTCTGTTGTGATGAATTGGATAGATTGCAAAAGATATTACATTTATTTTTCTAATTTTTTCAATTTTTTTGGATTGTGATACAAATGCCAAAGTTATTAAAACAGTCTGCTATTGTAGATATGCAGTATTTTATTTAGATTGGCATGCTAATTATATTTATTAAGCAGTACAAAATTTTACATAAAAATTCTTCAAAATATAGAAAGATTAAATGTAAAATGCCAAGAATTATCTAATATTTCATATAAGTATCTTAAAGCATAGTATAGAAAGAAATGCTTATAGTAACATATATTTTAAATCAGTGTTATTTTTTATTGAAATCTTTTTTCAATAATAAACAAAAATTAAGTTTTGCAAAGATATTAGGGAAAACATCATAGGCTTTTGTTTTGACAAATGAGAGTTCTCAGTTAGAGGTAATGCATATCTTGGGAAACAGACATCTCCAAATGATATATGGATTCCTGTGATAATCAGTATTTGATAGCATTTTTATTACAGTGCCAGTGGGAATACCTAATGAAAATGTAAATACAGCTGTCACCATTATTCCTTAGAACTCCTTTCATAAACCTTTTCTCTGCTCAATAAACATTTTTTTGGTAAAAGTTGTTGTTACCACAACAATGAAAACACACACAGAGATGTATGTATACAACAACAATAACTGAGATTACTCAGAAAATAGAAATTAAAATAATCCAGGTAGCATTTTCTTCAAATTATTGGAAAAAAATGATGTGTGCATGCATTAACATTATTCAAATATGTCAAAAATTCTCAGAATTCCTATTAGCTTCCTGTTTGTTCATTTTCCATGTAAAACTGCAATGATCGAAGTTTTAGTAATTTACATCCTTTTATATGCAAAAGGTTGTATATCAATATTCTAAGACATTACTATACTGGTATAGTTGCTGAGAAATGCCTTTCTAAATGTTTTATCTAAGTGGAAATATAAACTTAGCTACTTTACAGTAATATGTTTTAGTGCTTATTCAGTGTAGAATAGCTAAAGTGTTTGAATCCTTACAATGTTTAGAAGTAAGAATTACTTTCCTGTTTATGTGCCCCATTGGTGTTTCCTTTGTTAACCATTCAATTTAGAAGACTAAGTGAACAGATTCTGATATTATTCTACATTTTAGTGACACAAATGAAATTGAGGAATGTAGTTTTTATTTGTGGGGTCAGTCATTGTAACTGCTCTATCAATGTTATGCTTATCACTTTCCCACTTGTTAGATGTGTGATTTTTTTCCATCTACTTTTATTTTGAGGGGTGCTTTTTTACCGTGTATTATATTTATTCACCAGAGCTTTATTTTTATTAGAGAACAATAATTTACTGAGATGTACTTAAGCAGTAGGTGAATCACTATGACATAGCCCTTGTTCTTTTTTCTCATTAAATGTTTTTTCCCATTGAATCACAGAAACAGATGTTCTAACACCACCATGCAAAATCTTCTTTTATCATCTAATTTTGAAAGTAAACATCAGTCTCCCATGCCCATGGAGAAAAGCGCTGTACCTGATTCATTTACCAGAAAGCTTATAATAAAAAGTTTGTGCATCTTCATTTTAACCTTTTTAATATATGTTTAATAAAATAAATTATTCTGTACTCTAAATTTTCAGCTCCCGATTCTCCCCCTCATGACTTCTCTGTGAAACAGTTGTCTGGTGTCACTGTGAAGTTGTCATGGCAACCACCCCTGGAGCCAAATGGAATTATCCTCTATTACACAGTTTATGTCTGGTAAGAATTTTTTTTTCTTTTTTGGAAATAGTTCTGAGAACAAGTATTAATCTGTAATATAATAGGAATGCAGTTTTTTAAATTTCAGGATTTGATACTATAGTAGAAACTGATTATTAATAAACTAGTTAATATGCTTTTATTAAAGACAAAGTTTTTCCCATAGTATGTAGAGATCCAAGCATTGTCAAACAATATAATTATTTGTAATTAAAACAAAACATTTATGTATTATGCATAATTATACTAAATTTCTTCTCTTTAAAGTTATTGACTGGTCAACTTAAGTGAGTATTTAACTCTTGCAGAGTTTTACACAAATATTCTTTATATTACTGTTTTTTAAAGTTTCCTTGAGCATCATCATTTTAACTAAAATTTAACTAAAATATATATTTTGAGAAATCTCTTAAGGTCAGTTTTTCATGGAAATGTAAGTAGTGGATTAATTTTTTTCTGATCACCTTTGCTTAATTATCTATGCATCATTTGTGAAAAAGATGAAATCCTTTAGTGTATCTCATGTCAATTGCACAACACGGCTATACTGCTTCATGAAAGCTCAGTAGGTCAAATCTTAATTTTCATCTAATGTTAATGCTTTTAAAAAGATTCATCAGTTATGTATCGTAGTTACTAGTGCATTTTAAATATCTCAACTTAGAAAATACATTTTATACAATATTTTATAGAACATAGGCATTTCTTTGGATTCCTGACTTGGATGATCCAGCATTGAGAAGCTACAATAGTTTTTTAAAATCTCTTCTTTCTCCTAAATTAAGATTTTTCTTTTTCTAATTTGTCTTCAAACTCTTTGCAAACTGCTATGTAGGACTACACCTCCTATGTTCTTCATTGCCTGATTGCTAGTCATTTTGCCTAATCATGGCGAAATTGAGAGTGACGTGAGAGATGTTAGTGGGAAGAGAAGCAGTGGGAAGAAGGTAACCATTTCCCTCTGTTACTGTATTTATCCATTTATTCATTCATTTTTTATCCCTTCATTTAATAATATTGAAGGAGTACCTATATGCCTAATGAAAATATAAATATGACCCTTGCCCTTAAGGAGCTTACATTCTCAAGGGATAACAACATTGTAGACCCATAAACAGAAAACTAGCTGGTTCATAATTAAAGATGCATTTTTGAATGGATGAATGAATTAGTAGAATATTTTAAGAGTTAGAAATTGATACTGACTTTTTCTCTTTGAATTTCTGCCATAAGAGTAGTGATACTCTTGTAGACAAGGGATGCCTCAGGTTGAGTAGGATAAGATCACATAAAGAAAGAACAAAAATGGAAAACCATGTTAACATCTTCAAGGATATTATATGTAACAGACTGAAATATATATTAATGATAATGTAGAGGCATTTAAAAGTTTCTAGCATCTTCTTACTAATACTTATTGAAGCTTTAGCTCATGTAATTAAAGGAATAGTCTTAATTCTGTCCTCTTTCACAATCACTAATGCTTTTTGAGGATTTTTGTTATACACTTTATTGGGAAGAATTAGAGGTGGGTATTATAACATAATGCACATGGGTCTGGAGTCCGAGAGATGTGGGTTTGAATTTTGACTCTGACAATGATCTGTACAGTTCTCTTAAAATACTTTATAAATGGTGGCTATCATTGTTAGCAGGGTTCCTGTTTCAGTGGTCCATATTTCTCTCAGAATTCTGCTACTATTGCTTTAGTTGTTCCAATAATTACCATTTTAAAAAAAAATCTTTGAATATTTACTCTTTTCAATATGTCTGCAAAATGCAGTCTTCTTATTACATTTGTTGTACTTGATGACTTCTCTCTTTGTCATAAATATTTCTTTACAAAACAGCTCACGAGGTATAATGTGTAATCATTTATATCCACTGTTATGTGAGTCATATATAGTTTGTGGATGGTATGTTCAGAAATATGCTTTAACCCATTGCATTTTAAGTTAATTTTTCCTTCTAAAGTTTTCTTTGTGAAATAATTTTATCATCTAGCAAGATGGTAAAGAAGCATTTTCCTCAGCTATATTGATAAATTATGCTTTTATGTTTTCAAATGATACATAATCCTTACATTCTTAAAGCAACTGCTATTAAATAAATAAATTCCTATTAGAGTACTATAATCTTACTGTTCTAATACACTGTGGATTAAGTAAACTGATGTAAAGTTTATTTATTTATGGTTGAATTCAACTTGGATTGTTTAGCAATTTTACTTCTATATTGTCCATAAAGTTTAACAGTAGTTTTCTCCTTCTTAAATAAAACTTCTGAGTGAATGGCCTATAAGATTTAGCTAAAACACTGTGGAATGAAAATGATGCTGAAAATTCTAGCTTCTGTATGGATCTTGGCTTTGAAATGTTTTGTACTTTTTTTCACAGTAATTATGAAAGCAATTCTGAATCAGTCTGACAGATGTTTATTAAACTCTATGGGAAGATATAAAATATATAGAACTTTTAAATGATTGTAGACTAATTGGAAATAATATATGTCATGTAAAATAATTTAAAAATATTTGCCAAGCAGTATGTTAGGCAAACAAATCTAATGTAACTTTTTAAATCAAATGTCACTAGTCAAATAATTTCCCCTATAACATAAAAGCTTACCTTTGAAAGTGACCTTCTTTATGCTAAAAAGTATGTTTAGTCTTATTCCTTCCAGTTTTCTAAAAGATTTTCACCCTTTTAAAACTATGTGATGGTGTATGATAAGATCAATAATCAGAATGGGCTGAAGGCCATTTCACATTTCATGAATTTACTCCCATTTTGGAATGATGGTGGTAAAGATAGATTCATACATCAGGAGAACATCTCAGTGGAAACAGCATATGAAGACTCAGAGGGAATATGAATAAACTGCATCAAGAAGTTGATCAATAGTTTGTAGAAAGGAGGGGGTATTTGGGCCAAATTGGGGTGATGAGTGATACACCGATAGAGGGAGTATTGTTGAGTATGAGTGCTCTTGGTCTTTTACCTTGAGGTTCCTCGTGAAATATTAAAAGCTCTGTTTTTGCTCTTTCTTGCTGGTCATTTTTTCAAGGATGTACAAATGTTATTGTTTCATATTTCCAACTCCAGTTATAGACCCTCATAAAAACACTTATTTTTGAACAAAAAGATGCATATACATGAATGTTTATTACAGTATCTGTCAAAGCCACAACAATATCTAAATTGCCAGCTACAGTAGGTTAATTAATAAAAAATTTCATTCAGTGGGCTACTGTAAAGCAGTTAAAATGGGTCAACTTGAATTATAGGTATCAAACTTGATAAATATCAAGACAACGATAAAAAAGACAAGTTACAGAATACATGGGCAAAATACATTTACATAAATTTTAAAATATATAAAATTATGCTATGCATTTTTGTACATTTTTAACTACAAACATTTTAATTTTTGGTAGTTAATTAATTAATTAATTAATTTTTAAAGAGAGGGAAAGAAACATCAATGTGTGGTTGCCTCTCAGGTGGCCCCCACTAAGGACTCAGCTTGCAATCCAGGCATGTGTCCTGACTGGGAACCGAACCAGTGACCCTTTGGTTCGCAGGCCTGTGCTCAATCCACTGAGCTACATCAGCCAGGGCTAATTTTTGGTAGTTATTTTTAATGAATGACTTGAATGTAGCTTAAATGTCAAGGTCACAAACAGGTTGTATATTGACCACCTAATCTTTGCTGAACCTGCAAACTGTCAATAAATTCTGAATAGAAATCCAGCAACATGTAAAAATGAGTGGGGCCCTAGCCAGGTACCTCAGATGGTTAGAGCATCATCCTGATATACCAAAGTTGTAGGTTTGATCCCCAGTCAGGGCATCTACAAGCATCAACCAATAAATGCATAAATAAATGGAACAATAAATTGTTTCTCTTGCTTTCTTGGAAAAATCAATAAATGAAAAATATTTTAAAATGAGTATATTCTTGGTAATACTTCAGATTCCTTTGTTTCTTAGAAGAATCAACATACTTTTTCCATATTCCCCATGATAAGATCACCTGGTGCTAAATGGAGGCTGTCTTTAGATGGAGCTTTTGTTGTGTGGTTTACCACAGTTTTTACCATAACTTGTTTTAAAGCCAATGTTTTTAGTAATTTATTTTCCCTGTCTGGAACTCAAATGCTTAAACCTCAAATTTAAGGGATTTCTTAACTTCTTTTGTGAAGTGCACAAAGCTGGGAGAAATTGTGATTTCTTTGCATTATGGATTTGGGGAACAAAATGTCTTGGAGGGCTAAAGAAATAGGCTCAAGAGGGAGAGCAGAGTAGTTATCTCTTTGGGACAGATGTATTTGGTTTCTGACATATATTTTCTTATTTATTTTCACAACACTAATGTGCAGAGAAGACTATGATCCTCATTTTATAGTTACAGAAATCAAGTTTTGATGAGTGTGAAGAGTAACTTAAGTTTGCAAGCTAGCAGATGACAGCATCAGAATCAAACTCAGATCTGCCCTATTCCCAAACATTGTTTTTCTCACATCACTAAGAATAAATTTATAATTTGTCTTTGTTATAGAACTCAGTAGTATATTTACAGAATTTGGGAAATATTTACAGTCTTTGTTATAGAACTCAGTAGTATATTTACAGAATTTGGGAAATATTCTGGGAAATACAGAGTTTGGTAAAAGCATTTCCAATAAAGCCTTAAAAGTAAAAATAAATTGAGTTTATTAATTTGGGTTATTAATATATAACCCAATGTGGGTTATTTCTACTAAAAATATCACTGGCTTGATATTGATCTGCATTAGTTGATGGAATGTATTCATTATGAGAGAAAAATTAGACTGTTTCATGTGTAAACTAATGAGATCCCTGGTCCCCACTGTTTAAATAGTATATGGAAAAAGTAAAGCTTGTTCAGGAAGAGTGATGAAGATGGTGGAAATACCCAGGATCGATGCATATGAGAAATGGTTAAAAGAATAGGAATAGTTACCAGTCAAGATTCTTTTAGTTTCCAGTGAATGGATCAAACCTAAATTGACTTAAGCAACAATGGGAATTTATTGACACCTGTAGGTAAAAGTCCAGAGGTATACTAACTAACTGGATGTAAGAGCTCAAATAATTTTATTAGATGTGGTTAAAAGCAAGACACTTGGCCAGGATAGCAGCAAGGTGGGCATGTGTCTTGAGTATAATAAATAGCACAGGAGGAAATGGGAAGAGGTGAAACTGAGAGGTGGGTGGGCCAGTCACTCCGTGGATAAGAGGGAAGGGAGTTAATTGTTGTATTACATGGAATTTAAAGATTTATTTTAACCATACACCCAAAGTACAGACCCCCAGAGAAAACATTCCAAGAACTTTTTGTTACTCTTAGAATAAAAACCCAAATTCATTATTTTGGCCTGAGGGATTTTTGTCCACTGTCAGGGGATGAATTATTTCCCCTCCAACTCAAGCACGATCCTTCCTTCTGCCTTCTGGACTGTAATTACATATGTCTTCTCCAAGACTCTGGTTTATAAGTGCATTCTTCCTCAGCTTCAACCTCATTCTCTGTACTGAATTCTTTCCCTAGTCTTAAAAATGTGTCTTTTTCTGCTAAAGACAAACATAGGAAGCAGAATTAAACCAAGTCAACCAGCTAACCAAATGATGACAATAAGAGCAGTAGCAACAATTGAATACCCTGTGTCGACTCAGACTATCTCTGAGACTCTAGAACAGCTTCAGGATTATAGAATGGGCAACTATTTATGCCTTGCTAATTTGGGGCTGTTTAATACCTAAGTAGTAAACTACTGATATGACCCAACTGTTCAGAGAAATTACTCTACAGTGTAACGTTAGAAGAGTAGTTTCTTTGTTGTGGGAAAATATGAGGGAGAGAATGAGTTAGTAAAAATCAACTAAATGGATGTTGAAATTTTTTATTTTAAGGGAATGGAAATTAGTGAGTGAAAGGATTTATCTAGAATATACATAACAGCAATTAAAGTTTTGAAAATGAGTTCATAGAAATGAACAGAAATGGATGTATCACCAGGTTATATTGCTTCCAGGAAAGAAAATATAAAATGATGTAGTTTAGAATGAAGACCTTGGCCTTTCAATGATCTCAAACTTGATTCATGTTCACACTTAGGGAAAATTTAAGTCCTCCCGTGGGGTTTTGGTATGCATGACTCCTTCACTGGCAGTTGCTGCTTGGCATGGTTTTGAAGTGATAAAAGTTGAGCAAATGACTTGGTAAGGCACAGCAAAGAAACTGCTCTTATGCTTTAGAATTTCCTTTATGCCCTAAAAATTGCTATATTTTTTCTGAATAATTTCAGAGTAATTTGAATACTTTTGATTTCTCAAATTCCAAACAACTTTAAAAATGTTGTAATAAGTTCCTAGAATTAAATCACTAAAGTAGCTGCACTCAACTTTCCTCAATTTTTTTTCTCAGTTTGAAAATTTGTGCTAATCAGGAGGTCTGGCTGATGTTGAAAGTTATCTATTTTAGAGGTTAACTATTGTGTGGCATTTATATTCATTCTATTTCTACACAGTTAGTGACTTTGAATATGTGAGAGTTAGACCTGCTTTGTCAGGTAGGCCTCCTGTCCACCTCTTCCCACGTCACTCAACTCTCTATTTTACTCTCAAATCTTATAAACTAGCTCTCTACTAAACAATTTCTTGCATCTTTATGGCATGTTGCTTTATTTCCTTTTCTACTTGTTGGTCACAACTAATTTTTGTGTGTGTGAAGAAAGCTTTTAGGTACTAGGGTGGGGGGCATTTATTGTTGTCATCTTTAAGGAGATTACATGGTTATTAATGAATTGTTTTATAATTATTTCCTATTTTCTCTTTCTCTCTTATGGATAGACACCATTCCTGAACTTGTAATCATGTCTAACATAGTTCCTGATACAAAGCAGATACCCAGTAAATTTTGTTGAATTTTGCTGAGTATTGTTTTCATATCTGTCATTGCTAATTTCAGAGGAGGTAGAGATGGTATTTCTCTTTGGAGCACTCACTATTCATAAGAACAGTACCTCCCTAACCTCAACATATGTTGTTTGCCATTTAAAAAACTAAATAAAATAGAGAAAAAATGTGTGAATGAGTTATTAAAAATGGACCATGAATGACCAATAAACATATGAGAAGACATTGTATCTCACTTATGGTCTGAGATATGCAAATTACAGATTTCTTTTTGTCAATAAAACTTACAGAAATTTAAAAAGATTAATATCCAGACTAATAGTGAGAGTTTGCCAAAATGTGTACTTCCACACAGCATTGTTGTGATTCTAAATTATAGTAAGTTGTAATGTGGAAGAGAAACAATTTTGGAAGAGTAATCATTCAAATAAAAATTCAAACCATTTGATTCAATAATCACACTGCTGGTAATTAGCCTACAGAAATAAAAAGTTACCATTGTGAAAAGATATTTGTGTAAGAATGATTACTGCATCATTGTTAGTAATAACTAAAGAAAAAAAAGAGAGACAACCTAAATGTTGATTTAAAGAATGGCTAAATACCTATGATTACATTCAAATTAGGCAACTACAAAAAATAGTTATATAGATCATTATTTATATGGTAAGAGAAAAATAATCAAGATAAAGAACATATACACTTACAATGGAAATAAAACCCTATAATAAAATACATAATAATCTATTATTATATTTTTAAACTGATAAGAACAAAATAGATTTTTAAGCTAAAACTAATGTAACAACTGATTATAGCTGTGTCGAAGCTGGGCTTCTGTGCATGGGAGGGAGTGCCCCCTCTGAACCTCAGCATTGCTCACTGAGATGGCTCCTCAGAGAGCAGAGGGAGCTCAGCCCCCAGCCCAGAGGTAAATGTCCATTTCTTCCAATCTGGCAATAGCATATGAGTAAGGAGGATGGAGTCAGATCCTCAGGGACAGCATCACTTTCTGTTTTCCTCAGTTCTCATTTTTATTGGAAACTGGCTATTATATAAAAGATACTAACTTGTGTCAGAAGTCGAAATTTTTTTTTTTAAATTAAATTTTATTTTAATTGTTGTTCTTATACAGTCTTCTGTTTTCTACTCCCATCCCGTCCCTCCGCCCC
>PVKU01009072.1:0-65962 GCA_004027475.1 Anoura caudifer | reverse complement strand
GAGCATTATGCTAAGCGAAATAAGCCAGGAGGTGAGAGACAAATACCATATGATCTCACCTTTAACAGGAACCTAATCAAAAAAACAAACAAACAAGCATAATATAACCAAAGACACTGAAATTGAGAACAAGAGAGGAGAGGGATAGGAATATCCAGGGAAAAGGGGAAGGGATTAGAGCAACAAGTATGAAAGACATGGACAAAAGCTAGGCAGGGGGTGGAAATTGAAGGGAGCTGGGGAGGGCTGGGGCGGAGGGGCGGGATGGGAGTAGAAAACAGAGGACTGTATAAGAACAACAATTAAAATAAAATTTAATTAAAAAAAAGAAAATAAATAGAATGGACAACCAAATAGTAAGACCCATCAAAGAGGAACAAAAATCAATAAAATAAAAAATAAAAATGAAAATTTCATCTGATGCCACAGGTTTAAAAGATATCACAAACCATTACATACCAGCATATTTAACAATTTAGATGAAATTAATTTTTCAGAAAAGCATGCAGGCTCCCAAAGCTCAACTAGAAACAAATAATCTCTATAAACTGATTTCAAGCAAGAAATTGAATCTGTAATAAAAACTCCCAGCAAAACTCAAAATACCAGGACCACATGACTTGCAGGTGAAGCCTATGAAATATTTAAATAATAATTAGTACATTTTCTCTTCAAATTATTTTAAAACCATAGAATAACACTTCCAAATCCATATTATGAGGCCAGCACTAATCTGATAAGAAAACCAAATAAAGACAAAGGGAAAGGTAAAACATTCCCAACAAACACAGGTGCCACCATTCTGAACAGAATAATAGCAAACAGTATTTTTCAGTATGCTATGGCTGGTGTGGCTCAGTGGAGTGAGTACCAGCCTGTGAACCAAAGGGCTGCTGGTTCAATTACCAGTCAGGGCACAAGCCTGGGTTGGGGCCAGATCCTCAGTAGGGGAAGCACAAGAGGCACACACAGATTGATGTTCTCTCAGTCTGTTTCTATCTCCCTTTCCTCTCTGAAAAGTATATAAATAAAAATTTAAATAAATAAAATCTATAAAATAAGAATTTATCAATTAGTTCAAAGAATTGTACAGTGTAATTAAGTACCAATTAAACAAAAAATACATATCTGCTTCAACATTTAAAACATTAAGGTGACTGTGGTGAAGATGGCAGTGAGTTAGGTGGGAGCAGAGTCCTCTTCCTTCTGCAAATGGGTGAAACACCTACATGATCTTCTGAGGAACAGAGTGAACAGCCAACAGTATCCCAGCATATATGAAGATTGGAGACCAAAAATTGTAGAGGCTATTGAGAAATCAGACAGTAAGGAGAATGCTTCAGGACAATAAGGTCCCTGGGACCAGTGCAGGGACCAGGGGGACTCCTACCCCAGGCCTGGTGCCCTGTGGGTTTGCCACAAGATTCTTGGGAGAGAGCCAGGTCACAGGCTCTCTCTCCTGCCAAACAGGTTTGAGCAGTACCAGAAGGGACCTGGATGCTTGAAGTCACAGTGGGGGAATAAGCACAAAGTGACAAATATAGAGGGGTGGTGTGTACCCACCGAGACTGTGGATGCTGGCAGTGAGAGACCCTGACTCTTTCAGTCCCTCATCTGGTTAGATATTTAGGCTATGTGAGAAGCCAAGCACTTGTTTGGAGAGGCAGACTTGAATAGGAGGAATTTTTCAAAAAGAAGATGAGAAAAAGAGGCACTCAGTGGCTGTTTGGGGAAGTCTCTGCAGCAGCCCCCCCTGCCTTCTGCACCCCTACCCCCACCTGGCCATATGCTCACACCAGAAGCCTGGGGAACATGTGCAATGTATCCCACAGCCTGGTGGGTGCCACTTCCACCCCAGCAGTGGAGGCTCAGCACTCAGGCCCACAGCCTAAGAATGGAGCAGACCTGACCCAAAGCTCGGAAGTACATTCCACATGGTTCCTGCTCCCAGTGCCCTACAAGGCCAACTGGCTCTTTAAGAGGAAGGCAGAGACGTCCCCTAGGAGGAGAGCTGCAGGGCTCAGGGAGTCAGCAATACCCAGACAGACTTAACTCCATCGGGGTGCTGAACTACCCTGAAAGGGGCTCTGAGAGTCTCTAACATCTAGGATAGCAAAGAGTGAGAAGGTGATGTTTGAGCTGCCACTAATTGGTGCACCTCAAGGATAGCACAACTGGTGGACTGAAGGTGTAGGCTGGGCACAGAAGGGCTCTGGGGTACTGGTAGGGAACTGAGGAACTGGGCTGAAGCCTGGAAAACTGGGAAGAGTGTGGCTCAGGAAGTGAGGAAAGCAAAACCCTTTCCCCCTCAGCCTGCTGCAGCCAGGAATACCAGCAGAATGCTCTGTTGAAATTTTTTTGTTAAAATTCCTTCTACCTTTCCTTTTCTTATTCCTTCTTCCTTCCTTCCATCCTTCCCTCTTTCATTTCTTCTTCCTTCCTTCTTTTTTATTCCCAAAAGTGAGAATAAAACCTGGAGCTGTGAAAAAGCAAGAGTTAGATCCAAAGAGGGGTCATCCCAACAACTGACACAGTGAGACAAATTTCACTTTACTACTCCAGAGAACTTGCAAGTTATTGTATATTTGTAATATGGTTATTTCTTCATTATTCTCAGTCTTTTATTTTATTTGTATTTTTGTATTCCTCTTTTTTCTGTTTAGTCTTCTTTGTTTGATTTGTAAATTGCATTGTTTGACAAGGTTCCCTTCTCTCTTTCAAAGTGTAATTTTAATTTTCTGACTTTCTCTTCACTTGTGTTCCAAAAGCACAGTATTCTAGGTCTTTACTTCCTATTCTTGTTATTCAGATTACATAGATTCTGTCATATGATCATTGCTCCATTATTATTGTAAATAACTGCTCATCCATTGAATTGTAAATACTACACAGCACCCTTCCCCAATCTTAGCTTCTTCAGGAACTTTATGACTGTGGTGGTCAACTCTATTCTCTTGTACACTGCACTTATATTGTATCCTTTACTCCCACTTTACCTCATCATCTGCCTCTCACAAGCTCACTGCTTTCTAGATACAACTCATACTCCTTCTCCACCCATAACAAGAGTCTACCTTTTCCCCACCCTTTCTAAAAAGTGGCTAGTTGGGTGAAATATCACGGTTAGTACCATACATATCCAAGGATCTCCTATGTCTTCTTTATGGGTTAGTACTTTAAATACCATAAGATACACTCCTGATGTCTTAAACCATTTTGCTTTCCCACTCCAACTGATGAGAAAAAAGTGTAGGTGGGAGCTGTGAACACAAAAATACCTGCTGGAAGAGGCAACCCACCAACAAAAATCCACCAATAGATAACAATGTAAGAAGGTGAAGGAGGGAGTGGAAGCCACAATAACCTCAACCAAGGACAGATCTGGAAATACAACTAAATGGTGGAGAAATTACCAAGAACAAACAACTGAAAAAGAGTGAGAGAGAAGACGCAAAACCTCATACACAGAGAAGAATCAGCTTCAACACCACCTGTCCATACTTGCAAAGCAGAATACAAGACATGGTAGACAGAGTAACCCTCAGTTAACCAGCTGGAGGGAAGGACCTACCAAAGAAAGACCCAACAACAATCAAAACACAAAGAAGTACAAAGAACCAACATAAATGACAGCCCAAGACAAGCGAGCTCAGGAGATCAAGGAGACTTCACCACTGAATGTCTCAGGTTTTCTACTATAGAAGTTCACACCAGAAACCCAGGGAGTCAGAACAGATCAATTTAAGAAGCAGAGGATAACAAGAAGAGTCTCACAAACAATGGGAAGACAAAGAAACACTCCAAGTGAAAGGAAAGGAGGAAGCCTCAGAAAGAATGCTAAATGAAACAGAGTCAAGTCAACTATCAGAGATTGAGTTCAAAGCAATGGTTATAAGGAAGCTCAATGACCTCACAGAGAACTACCAAAAAACTACAGGGAAACTACAGTGAAATCACTGCAAACTATGCCAACATAAAAATGGAAATAGAAACTATCAACAAGGGCCAAGAGCAAGTGAAGAATACATTATCTGACATGAAGAACACAGGAGAAGGAATCAAGAGCAGGCTACATGAAGCACAGGATTGGAGCAGCAAGCCAGAAAACAAGGTTACAAAAGACACACACAAACAGCAAGAAAAGGAATGGAGGCTCAGAAAGAACGAAGAAGTGTTAAGAGAAATGCATGACAACATGAAACATAATAACATCTGTGTAATAGGGATAGCAGAAAAAGAAGAACAAGGGATAGAAAACCTGTTTGAAAAAGTAATGGTTGGAAACTTCCATAACTTGATGAGAGAAAACATCACACAAATCCAGGAAACACAGAGTTCCAATCAAGAAGAACACACAGAGTCCTACTTCAAGACCCATCATAATTAAAATGGAAAATTCCAAAACAAAGAGAGAAGTATAAAAGCAGGAAGGAAGAAACAGAAAGTAACATACAAGGGAACCCCAATAAGACTAGCAGCTCCCTTCTCAATGGAACTGTTGCAAGCCAGAAGAGAATACAAGAAATATTCCAAGTAATGAAACCCAAAGGCCTGCAACCAAGACTAGTTTATCCAGTAAGGCTCTCAATTAAAATGGAAGGCCAAATGAGGAGCTTCCCAGACAAAAGAAGTCTAAAAGAATACACCTCTACCTAACCATCTCTGCAGAATATGCTAAAGACACTGCCTTAAGAAAAGGAAGAAAAACAGTGAGAGACAGAGAGAGAGAGGTACACAAGTATGAAAAAAAATGACAATTATAGTAGGGCACTTCAGCACCCCACTGTCAAAAATGGATAGATAGTCCAAACAAAATATCAACAAAGATACTGTGGAATTGAATAATGCCCTAGATCAAATGGAGTTAACTGATATACATACATAAAGCCTTTCATTCTAAAGAAGGAAAATACATATTCTTTTCAAATGCACATGGAACATTTTCAAAGACAGACCATATGATATGATACAAAATAGGTCTCAACAAATTCAAAAAAATTAAAATCATATCAAGCATTTTCTCTGACCACAAGTGACTGAAACTAGAAACCAACCTCAAGGAGAAAAAACCCAAAACAAACTCATGCAGATTGAAGAGCATGCTATTAAGCAATGAATGGGTCAAGAAAGAAATTATGGAAGGAATCAGAAAGTTTCCGGAAACAAATGAAAATTAACTTACAACAACCCCAAACTTATGGGACACAATGAAGATAGTCTTGAGATTGATGTTTTTAGGGATACAGGCCTACCTAAAAAAGATAGAAACATTTCAAGTAAACAACCTAACCCTATGACTACAAGAACTCAAGGAACAACACAATCACAGCCCAGAGGAAGTAGAAGGAAATAAATAACCAAGATCAGAGCAGAATTAAATGACATAAGAAACTAAAGGCACAATTCTAAAGATCAATAAATGCAGGAGCTGGTTCTTTGAAAAGATCAACAAAATTGACAAGCCATTAAGCAGACTCATTGAGAAAAAAAGGGAGAGGACCCAAATAAACACAATGAGAAAAAAAAGAGGAGAGATTACAACTGATATGGCAGAAACACAAAAGACTGTAAGAAATTATTACAAAGAACTACATGCCAAGAAATTTGAAAACTTGGGTGAAATGGACAAATTTCTACAAAAACATAATCTTCAAAACTGAATGAAGAAGAAGCAGCAATCTCGAACAGGCCAATAACAGCTGATGAAATTGAAGCAGTAATAAAAAGCTTCCAAAACACAAAAGCCCTGAACCAGATGGTTTCACAGGAGAATCTTACAAAGTATTTTTTAAAAATATGTTTTATTTATTACGCTATTACAGTTGTCCCATTTCTCCCCCACCATTCCCCTCCACCCTGCACACCCCTTTCCACCCACATTCCCCTCTTTAGTTCATGTCCATGTGTCATAAGTTCCTTAGCTTCTACATTTACCACACTATTCTTGTCCTCCCCTTGTCTATTTCCTACCTACCATCTATGCTACTTATTCTCTGTACCTTGTCCCCCTCTCTCCTACTCCCACGCCCCATTGCTAACCCTCCATGTGATCTCCATTTCTGTGTTTCTGTTCCTGTTCTAGTTCTTTGCTTAGTTTGCTTTTGTTTTAGTTGTGGTTGTTAATATCTGTGAGTTTGCTGTCTTTTTTATGTCATATTTTTATCTTCTTTTTCTTAGGTAAGTCCCTTTAACATTTCATATAATAAGAACTTGGTGATGATGAACTCCTTTAACTTGACCTTATCTGAGAAGCACTTTATCTTCCCCTCCATTCTAAATGAGAGCTTTGCTGGATGGAGTAATCTTGGATGTAGGTCCTTGCCTTTGAAGATTTCAAGTACTTCTTTCCAGCCCCTTCTTGCCTGTAAGGTCTCTTTGGGGAAATCAGCTGACAGTCTGATGGGAACTCCTTTGTAGATGACTGTCCCCTTATCCCTTGCTGCTTCTAGAATTCTCCCCTTCATTTTAATCTTGGCTAATGTAATGATGATGTCCCTTGGTGTGTTCCTCCGTGGGTCCAACATCTTTGGGACTCTCTGAGCTTCCTGGTCTTCCTGGTAGTGTATTTCCTTTGCCAGGTTGGGAAAGTTCTCCTTTATTATTTGTTCAAATAAGTTTTCCACTTGCTCTTCTTCTTCCCTTTCTGGTCCCCCTATAATTCAGATGTTGGGATGTTTAAAGATGTCCTGGAAGTTCTTAAGCCTATCTTCAATTTTTAAAATTCTTGTTTCTTTCTTCATTGTTTTCTGTTTAGTTCTTTCTTTCTTCATTCTGGTACACTCCATTGATTTGATTCTGTTTTTCTCCCATCTCTATTGGTTCCCTGTGTGTTTTCCCTCATTTCACTTATTGTAGCCTTCATTTTTCATCTAGTTTGTGAGCAAAATCAACCAATTCTGTGAGCATCCTGATCACCAGTGTTCTGAACTATGCATCTGATAGGTTGACTATCTCTTGGTCGCTTAGATGAGTTGGCTCTGGGGCTTTGATTTGTTCTCTGGTTTGAGCCATTTTTTCTGGGAGGGTCTAGTCATGGCTGTTCCATAGTGAGGGGTGGAGCCTTAGGTGTTCCTCAAGGCAGGGCAGTCCATTGGCTGGGTAGTGACACTGTATGTGGGGATGGGGTCCAAGAGGGAACAACGGCAATTGCTCCCCTCTCTCGGATTCCAGTCCCTGCCACCGCTTCCTCTTCACCTGGATTATCTGTGTGCAAATGTGGGACAACCTGGTCAGCCAGCCACCTTGCGCAGCCTCTCTGGGTCTTCACAGTTGCCACTGCATGCTCAGGGCCCGCTAGCCACCACCTGTGCACCTGGGATCTGCAGCTGCTGCTGCCTGCATGCCCAGGTCTACACCTCCACTTTTTCCTGCCATGACTTCACCCCTCTTACAGGTCTGGATGAATGGTTGTTGGACTTCTGTACAGTTCAATTTTCTATCAGTTCTAGCTGTTTTCTTGTTTTTAAACTTTGTTGTCCTTAAGTTTGGTTGTGAGAGGAGGTACAGTGTGTCCACCTATGCCTCCATCTTGGCCAGAAGAGAATATTACAAAGCATTTAAGGAAGAGCTACCCTCCATCCTTCAGAGATTATTCTAAGTATTTGAAGAAGATGGAAGACTCTCAAACTCTTTTTATGAAGGAGCAACATCCTAATCCCAAAAGCAGATAAAGACATATCAAAGAAAGAAAATTCCAGGACGGTATCACTGATGAACATAGACACTGAAATCCTCAACAAAATATTGGCAAATCGCATCCAGCAATACGATAAAAAGATGAAACACAATGATCAAGTGGTATTCATCCCAGGGATGCAAGGATGGTACAATATTCACACATCAATAAATGTAATACATCACATAAAATGAAAGACAAAATCACATGATTATATCAATAGATGTGGAAAACCTTTTGATAGTGTATGGCACCCTTTTATGATAAAAACATTCTTCAAAGTGGAAATAGGGGGAGCATTCCTCAAAAAAATACAGGCCTTATATGAGAGTCCTACAGCCAACATCATACTCAATGGGCAAATAGTTAACAGCTTTCCCACTAAGATCAGGAACAAGACAAGGATGCCCACTTTCACCACTCTTATTCAACATAGTATGGGAAGTCCTAGCTACAACAATCAGATAAGAAAAATGAAATAAAAGGCATCCAGATTGGAAAGGAGGAAGTAAAACTGTTATTTTTGCAGATGACATAATAGTATACATAGAAAGTTCTGTAAACTCCACCAAAAAACTACTTGACTTAATCAATGAATTTGGCAAAACTGTGGGATACAAAGTCAACATTCAGAAATCAAAGGCATTTTTGTATACCAACAATGAAATATCAGGAACAGAAATTAGGGTAAAACAGCCATTTGATACAGCAACCAGAAAAATTAAGTACCTAGGAATGAACCTAACCAAGGAGGTAAAAAAAACCCATACTCAGAAAACTACAGAACACTGAAGAAAGAAATTTTGGAAGACATAAACAAATAGAAGCATGTACCATATTCATGCCTTGGAAGAATTAACATCATCAAAATGTCCATTCAACCGAAGGTGTTATAGACATTCAATGCAACCTCAGTTAAAGTACCAATGACATATTTCACAGATATAGAAAAAACATTTCAGAAATTTATATGGAAACATAAATGATTCCAAATAGCTGCAGCAATTTTGAGAAAGAAGAACAAAGTAGGAGGAATCATAACACCTGAAATAAAACTCATTAAAAAGAGAGAAAGAGAAAGAGAGAGAGAGGGAGAGAGAGAGAGAGACAGAGAGAGAGAGAGAGTTGAAGAGAAATATTGTTATGAGAGAGAAACACTAAGCAGTTGTCTTTCCTGTGCACCTTGAGTGGGGATCAAGTATGTAACATACATATGCATCCTACCAACTAAACTCACAATCTTTCAGTGCAACACTCAAACAATTTGGCCTCCTGGATGTGAGAGTTATTAAATGGCTGAAAATACAGTATTTAAAATATAAGAACTGTACTTGAACAACAATAAAAAAGTTAAGAAGGTAAAAAAGTAAAATAACATTACTTTAAAAAACAGCTCATACCACATTTAACTTTGATGGGAAGCATTAGGTGACTTTACTTGGTGTGGTGGGCACAAGACACATACATATGCCCTATTATATACCATTATACATTTGAAATATTTACAATTTTTATACCTAATACTACACCAATATATTTTATTAAAAATATTAAAAAATAACCTTTGAGGTGTTTCTTAATCATGTTCTTTTTTATTTTGATGGTCTTATTGTTACAGAACATAGAGGCCACATGAGCGAAGTTTCCTTATGTCCGCCGCCTTATGAAATGATGTCTCTTAAAGCCAGAGATTTGTGAAAAGGAAAGGAAATGTTTATTGATTGCTATACAAAGTTAAAGTAGGGAACTAAGGACTTCATTAAAATATCAAAGTCTTTTAGGGTACCCACAGATACCCACAGTGCTTCCTATCTCCCTATGCCCTAATTCAGGGTACTGTAACTCAGGAAAGGAAGCAAACGTCTGGGATCCAGGCTCCTGACACTGTCAGCTGTGTCATCCAGGCAGGATCTCTAATTATTCCAAAGCCATGTGGCACCTTCTCATGGCCTACAGGCAAGAGTCCTTTTCCCCTTCTGCCAGGCAAAGTCTCTCTTGCTTCCCAGGCCATGCAGCCAAAAGGAGCATCCCAAAGCTGCATGGTTTTCTTCTACCAGAATTGCAGCAAAGGGCTCCTCACCCTGACAAAGCCATGTGACTTTCCTTCTTCACTAAAGCTGAAGGGGTCTGCACTCTGCTGAAACCTCATGGAATCTCTTTCAATGGCTGCCAGATCTCAGTTTTAATCCCCACTCCAATCCTCCTGTGTATCGTACTTCCGACTCCTCCTACAATCAGTTACACCTGCCAGCATTCCTGTATTATTCCAAGTTTGCTGAGCTGCCATCATGAGTCTGGGAAGGTGTGTCCCCATGTTCTGGAGCCAATCTTCTCTAAGCTCCCATGCAGGTGCCAGAGGTTGGGGTTCCTGTCTCCCAGTTACATCTTGGGGGGAGTCCTTTCCATCCCCCTGTCTCAGAGCATGGCCACAGCTATTTAAAACATCTCAGCCACCAGCCAAAGGCTATAAATATGTTAAATAACCATGCCATGGATTAGCTGCAAAGCTGTGGCTGTGCAAAATAGCTCTGCAGGTCCCTGTTCCATGTGTCCCTTCCCACAACTTATACCTGTGGGAGAAGTGAGGACATCTTATATGTCCCCCTAATATTTCCTGGACACGCTGAGTTCTGGGCCACATTCCAAATCCCTATTTTTGCCCACCCCCTTGGATGCACCCTGTATCAATCCCCTTTCAGATATACACGCACATTATAATCATATAAAGGACAATGGACGAAGGTCTCATCTTCTTGTAACTACTTCCGGCTGGACATGGACATCGTTGTACCTACCCTTGGGTCAGGGTGCCCTGAATTGGGGGGGGGGAGTGCAGCACAAAGAGTATACTTCCTATAAGGGGAAGAACTTTACAGAATCCTGGTCAATTGACAGTCACCAGGTAGTCGCAGGCTTGGTGTCCAAGGGTGGCATTACTGAACAGTTGTCATTCTGGTCAGGTAATATTCTGGAGGAGAGAGATTTGGAAAGAGAGTTGGAAGCACAACTAAATCATAATCACTAAATGACCAAGGCAGGGTCTTAGGTAAAGAAATGACATATCTGGAGGAAGGTGTACAAGGCATGTTACACTTATCCAAAACTCTTGTGGCCTAGTATACTTCACTCAGGCTGAGAAGACTATATTACGATTTCCCTCCTTTCAGATATCTGGGCATTTCTGTCCAAGCCATCAAGACAGCTAAGGGAAAATCAGTTTTACAGTGAAGACCAGAGACCGTCAAATCCCTTCACCAACCCAACCACTTAGTTCAGCCAAACTGTTGAGTCTCAGGGGGGATGATGAAGATGGGCTCCTCAAGTGAGGCCTATATTGCCACCAATCACTCAAGTAATGAGCTCATAGGCATACGCCCTATGAAAACAGAAGAATACACAGGTTAATTCACACAACAATCCCCAAAACAGTCTCTGTGTCTGTGAGACAGTCTTTAGGGAAGACGTTCTGTTGCAAGGTATTTCCTGCAATTACATTTAACAATGGCCATTTGAAAGGTCCTTCGTGCCTGTAATTGTACATCTTTGATGATATTACAAACCCAGTTTCAACTTATAAGTGAAAGCAAACTTGCAAGAAAGTTAGCTGCACCATCCTGATATCTGATACAGAGCCCAGTGATTTTCCTTAAACCACAATAATTTCTCCTTGAAATCAGCATCATTGTTGTTACAGGGACTACTTTGGGTCCTGCTTTTAATATTGACTGTTGATTTGTATAAACACACCAAGAGCAGCCTAGATCACCATGATCTTCAAGTCTGCTTTGCTGGAATTCACACAGGGAACCCTTAAATCAACTTCTCAGCTCACCTCTCAGGGCACAGAAGCAGAGCCACGCATCTGCCATCTGGCTTTGTCTGTACCAGTAGTTGCACTCAAATTCTGAGCCTTCCATTGTGCCTACAGTTTCCCTTGCAGCCATCCCTCAGGAAAGCAACCTTCGTTCCTTCCCTGGAAAGACTGGCAGGAACCACAGAACCAACCAAAGTAGCAGGCTTTTTTTTGTGTTGGCTTTTGCTAGCTCTGCAAGTCAATCCCATTTCCCAAGGACTTTCTAGTAATGGCCAGAACCCATACGTGCCTTCTTCAAGTGTGACATTCCAGTCAAAGTCTTGGTTAACAAAATCACTATTAATGACTGATTTTATTGGATTTATGCAAAGAAACTTTATGTCATCATTCAATCCTTCAGAATGCCAAATTCTGGAGGAATCAGGTAGGGAGAAAAATACAAAGTGTGAAGGAGAAAACTTTTCCTTGTTCACTTTCCTAAAGATTATGACGTTTCAGCCTTCCCTGGAATCCTCAATTTCCTCTCCGGAGTAGATACAGAACACAGAGTTCTGAAACACAGAGTTCCAAACACAATATCTGAAAAACAGTGTTCCAGAACAATACATAGGTAGAGGCGTTGTTTGCATCAATGCGTCCATTGGTGCCTCACAGAGACATGCTCTTTCAGGTCCCTTCTCATGGAAGAGACATGCTCCTTGCCTTGGGCTGAAACATATCAGCCCCAAATGACTCTTCCTGGGTCCCCAGCAACAAGGGCAGTCTCCCCATCATGTTACAGCTGAACTTTCCAAGGTCTTACAGGTACAGCCTTCTGATCAGAAACAATACCATACTGAAACCACATTCCCATAATGCCAGAAAAAGAGCAGTTGAGGTTACCTTTCTTCTAGGTTTAAAACTTTCACATCCTTTATACATATTCCTAAACTACCAGATTTAAGCAGTCTTCATTTTTAATCCTTGTTCCTTTCCCACACTGGGAAGGGCTATACATAAACTCAGTACTTGAACTCAGTGTGTGACTGCCAACCATCGTTAGCACTACAGGTACCTTCCACTAAAAGTCCGTAGATTCTCAGTGACATCTTGCATTTTCTAAAGCTTAGACCTTGCAAACACCGTAAAAATCAGATGGTCACCCTTGGACCTCATTTAAAGACCTTCAGAAGCAGTGCCATTCATATTAGACCTGGTTACACAGAAAGCCTCACTGATGCAGTACCCACACAGCAGTAGCATACAGCACATAAACTGAAGAGAAATCTTAGCCCACCACCTGGCCCAGTTCCAAGAAGGCAGCACCCATGCACCTGGGATCATCCAAGATGGCTACGCCAATGCACCAACCATCCTCCATGGTGGGGCACACACGTAGCTCATCCTCCACTTTATCCAAAGTGGTGGTGCACCCACGCAGCATGCTGTCCAATCCATGACACACATGGCTTGGCTTACGGAGCCTAGGGTTTTGCTTCCTCCCCAAACCTGAGTGCAGGTTCCCTTAGTGCCACCTGTGCTCACCAAAACTGGAAGTGAACAGACAGGGGCAACCTGGAAGCAGCATGCTAACCAAACCATTATCCATAGCTCCATTATAACCCAAACAGTACTCAGAAACCAGGTTTCAACCAAGCCATTTTCACATCTCTGCTCCCTCCACATTTCATTTCCTTCTCACTTTTCTGGGCATGGTAAGGCGACCAATGCCTTCAGGAGGAGTGCAGAGAAATTCTGCAGACTGGGAAAAATACTCACCCTCTCTTCCCAAGGGCACCAGTCTGCTATGGACAATTAATATCCTGGATGAGACCCCAAAAAACAATTACAGAGCACAGAGGCCATAGGGGCCAAGGTTCCTTATGTCCACCGTCTTATGGAAAGATGTCTCTCAAAGCCAGAGATTTGTGAAAAGGAAAGGAAATGTTTATTGATTGCTATACAGGGTTAAAGGAGCGAACTAAGGTCTTCATTAAAATATCAAAGTCCTTTAGGATATTCACAGATGCCCACAGTGATTCCTATCTTTCTCTGCCCTAATCCAGGGTAACATAACTCAGGAAAAAAAGCAAAAAAGCAAACATCCGGGATCCAGGCTCCTGACACCGTCAGCTGTGTCGTCACCCATGTAGGATCTCTAATTAATCCAAAGCCATGTGACACTTCCTCATGGCTTACTGGTAAGAGTCATTTTCCCCTTCTTCCAGGTAAAGTCTCTCTTGCTTCCCAGGCCATGGAGCCAAAGGGGGTACCCCAAAGCCACATGGTTTTCTTCTACCAGAGTTGCAGGGAAGGTCTCCCCACTCTGTCCAACCATGTGGATCTGCCTCTTCACCGAATCTGCGGGGGTCTGCACTCTGTTGAAACCGCATGGAATCTCTTTCAATGGTTGCCGGGTCTCAGTTTTAATCCTTGCACCAATCCTCCTTTGTATCCTCACTTCCAACTCCTCCTTCAATCAGTGACACCTTCCAGCATTCCCATATTATTCCAAGTTTACTGGGCTGCCATCATGATTCTAGGGAGGTGTGTCCCCATGATCTGGAGCCAATCTTTTCCAAGCTTCTATGTAGGTGCTATACGTTGGAGTTCCTGTTCCCCAGGTACATCTTGCATGGTGTCCTATCCATTCCCCTGGCTCAGAGTATGGCTACAGCTATTTAACATATCCAAGCCATCAGCCAAATGCTGTAGATATGTTAAATGACCATGCCATGAATTAGCTGCAAACCTGTGGTTGTGCAAAACAGCTCTGCTGATCCCTTCTCCACGTGTCCCTTCCCCCAACAGATACCTGTGGGGTAAGTGGTGTGGACATCTTATATGTCCCTCTAATATTTCCTGGACACCCTGAGTTCTGGGCCCCATTCTAAATTTTTATGTTTGCCTCCCCCCTTGACTGCACCCTGTATCAATCCCTCCTTTCATATATACACCCTCTTTATAATCATATAAATGACAATTAACTGATAATAAATAATTATAATAAACATATAAATAAACTGATGGTTTTCCAGGTGTGGGTAGAAATACATGAATGTGCACAGCAACAGCAGGTCCAAATGTATCTTCTGGAGAACAGGGAAGTAATTTGTCATGGGTGGTATTGTGCTAGATGAATTTACTAATATCTCCTTTTCATATATTCTATTTAAATTCCATGGTAATGATGGGATATTCTCAACACACAATCTGGAGGTGAGTAGAGTCAGTTTTTTGTTGAGTAGCTGCCTGGTGTTCACATAGCAAAACGTTGCATTAGTATATGTTGAATCGTATTGAATACCATATTGGTGAATAGATTGCTAGTCATTTAAATAGTTGCAAATGGAAACTCATTACCATAGACAATATGGGATACTTTTGATGCACCCTGGATATGAGAATGCTCCTTAGGGACAAAAACGATTGTCATTTTCACACTCAGTGAACTAGGGATGGGCCACTGTATGCAACATCACTATGAACCACCAAAGAATTGGCATCTTAAGCTCACCCCAATGAGCTCACAAAATTTCAGAACACGTGTGGAGGGATAGATGGATACAAGATTGAAAAGACTAAGTTTTAAATGCATAATTTTAGTTTAGTGGGTGGGGGAGAATTTTTCAGTTATGATAGTCAAGGAATTTTATACATGTATTAATAGTTTGTCATAAAAGAATTGTGCCAAATGTCCTCCACAAAACCAGAGATTTCTAAGCTGCTCTTGTTTCCTTGCTTTGTCTACAGTCCTGGAAATTGCCTAGCAACAAAATCATTGTTAACAGCATGAGGAATTCCTGTTTGTCATAAGAAATCTAACAGGTTTCTTATTGAGAACTTAGGATATCTATTGTCTGGTGCTAATAGTGCTATCAAAAGAGCTGTGTGGCTTGGGGCTTGACAACAATTATTGAAGAAATAAAGGGTAATGAACCCCATAGAGATAAAAAAGTTTTTGCTGAAAAACTTTTCATATGACAGATACACCTATCAGCTCTGCTCTTGCTTTAACACAAGATTTTCATAGCATACTAAAGCTTTTCTGTCACTATGGATTTGCACCCTTTACACAAACTCAACTTCATGTAGTTGCAAATAAGGATTCCTTTCTCATTTTAAATTTCACATTTTGGTAACTCTGCAGCATGTCTACTAGAGCCTAAATAATCTTATTGATGGATAATATTTCTAGTGTTAAGGTCTCATTTTACCCTGTGTGTGTGTTTTAGGAAATGCTTTTGTCTGGTTCCATAGAAAGGATGATGTGAATAATTTTTCTAGGATTATTACAGTTACTGCATAATGTCCCTCTGTGAAAGGTGACAGAATTATCTGGTACCCACTATTCACGTTGAAAACTTGTAGCACCATTGCATGCAAAGTGCACAGCCTTGGGAAGCCAGAATTGTGGTGCTAGAGTGCTGCTTCTATATAAGGATGTACTTCCCCCCCTGAGTGTCAGAAAAGAAACTGTAAGTTAGAAGCTTTGTTAAATGTTACTCCAGTTGAGAGTGTTTCAAAAGTTTTATCATCTCACTGCATAACCTGTGTGTCCTGGACAGAATTCTTGACCATGTCATTTACTAAAGAACCCCAAACAAGAACAATGAAGAAAAAGGAATGTTGCTACTAAAAATTAGTGAAGTCTACAGGAAAAATAAAAGGGAGAAAAATTATAAAAGATGCTAAGGACCATCATTTCTTTGATTTCCTTTGTTTAACAGAAATGACAAAAGGTTCTGCAACTTGTGCCAAAAACATCTATGTTGCCACTTCTGTTCTGCTCTGTTCTGCACCTTGAGTGCTGTCTTTCCTCAATCATATGTGAAATAGAGAAGGACACATATATCAGAAAAAATAAGAATCCAGCTCTATATCCTTTACTCCATGATGCCAGACAGATGGAAATATATCAAAACTCTTACTTAGAGATTGTTCTATATACAGCTTTTACATGGTCTTTTGCAACTGGCAGCAAAATGCAGCAATTTTGATCAACTAGCTACAAGTGGATTCAACATTGTTTGATTAGAATGATAGCCACTCACACTGCCCACTATCTCTCGATTGCCCAGGTCTTCCATCATAATTGTAGTTTTAATGATATCTCCTTTATTTATTCTATGGCACATAATTTAAGGTACTTTTTCTGTTCTATCCTGAATATTTTCCTTCAATATACAGACAACTATCCAAATATTTTCTGTCTGCTGATGGCTATTACCTAAATACAAGAAATTAACTACTGTGGCACAGATTCTCTTTCTAATTCAGAAATTTCATAGAGTGAATTTTCCTCTCTGGGTTTATCTTATTTCCCAAAAGCATATCACACATAGTGGAAGTTGCACTCACATTCAGTTAAGGAGTACTCATGAAGAACATATAGACTTCTGGTCAAGATGGAGGCATAGGTGGACATACTGTGCCTCCTCTCACAACCAAAATTAAGGACAGCAAAGATTTAGAAACAAGAAAACAACCAGAACTATAGAAAATTGAACTGCATGGAAATCCAACAAATATTCATCCAGACCAGTAAGAGTGGCAGAGTTGCAGTAGGAAAAAGTGGAGGTGCAGACCAGGCATGCAGGCAGCAGTGGCTGGCAGATCTCAGGCACACAGGTGGTGGCTAGCAGACCCTAGGTGCACAGGTGGTGGCTCGCGGACCTGGGCTCGGGGTGGCAACTGTGCAGACCCAGTGAGGCCATGCAATGTGGCTGTCTGACCAGGTGTTCCCACATTCGTGCGCAGATAATCCAGGCAAAGGGGAAGCAGCGGAAAGGTCTGGAATCTGAGAGAGAGCAGAGCAAGCGCCATTGTTCTCTCTCAGACCCCACCCCCACATACAGCATCACTACCTGGCAAATGGGCAGCACTGCCCTGGGGAACACCTAAGGCTCCACCACTCACTATGTAACAGCTGTGACTAGACAAAAAAAAAAACCCAACAACACCCCCCCAAAATGGCTCAAACCGGAGAACAAATCAAAGCCCCAGAGCCAATTTATGTAAGCGTTGAACACATAACCAATCTATCAGATGCACAGTTCAAAGCCCTGGTGATCAGGATGCTCACAGAATTGGTTGATTTTGCTCACAAATTAGATGAAAAAATGAAGGCTGCAATAAGTGAAATGAAGAAAAACGTACAGGGAACCAATAGAGATGGGAGAAAAACAGACTCAGATCAATGGAGTCGACCAGAAGGAAGAAAGAAACAACCAAACAGAAAACAAGGAAGAAAGAAGAATTCAAAAAAAATGAGGAGAGACTTAGGAACCTCCAGGACATCTTTAAACATCCCAACATCCAAATTATAGGGGTACCAGAAGGGGAAGAGGAAGAGCAACAAGTGGAAAGCTTGTTTGAACAAATAATAAAGGAAAACTTTCCCAGTCTGGCAAAGGAAATAGACTACCAGGAAGACCAGGAAGCTCAGAGAGTCCCAAAGGAGTTGGGCCCAAGGAGGAACACACCAAGGCACAAAATTACATTAGCCAAGATTAAAATGAAGGAGAGAATTCTAGAAGCAGCAAGGGATAAGGGCACAGTCACCTACAAAGGAGTTCCCATCAGACTGTCAGCTGATTTCTCAAAAGAGATCTTACAGGCAAGAAGGGGCTGGAAAGAGGTATTCCAAATCATGAAAGTCAAGGATTTACATCCAAGATTGCTCTATCCAGCAAAGCTGTCATTTAGAATGGAAGGGAAGATAAAATACTTCTCAGATAAGTTCAAGTTAAAGGAGTTCATCATGACCAAGCCCTTATTATATGAAATGTTAAAGGGACTTATCTAAGAAAAAGAAGATAAAAAATAGGACAGTAAAAAGACAGCAAACTCACAGATATTAACAACCACACCTAAAACAAAAGCAAACTAATGAAACACCTAGAACAGGAGCAGAAACACAGAAATGGAGATCACATGGAGGGTTAGCAACAGAGGAGTGGGAGGAGGAGAGAGGGGGAAAAGGTACAGAGAATAAGTAGCATAGATGGTAGGTAGAAAATAGACAGGGGAGGGCAAGAATAGTGTGGGTAATGTAGAAGCTAAGGAACTTATGACACATGGACATGAACTAAAGTTGGGGAATGTGGGTGGGTGGGGGTGTGCAGGGTGGAGGGGAATGAAGGGGGGAAAATGGGACACGTGTAATAGCATAATCAATAAAATATATTTAAAAAAGAACATAGAGATTGAAAATTCCCCCTCTATATTTGAGGGTGAAAGAGAAGAGATCTTGATCCTGTCAAAGTTGCCCTTTGGAAATATGGAGAACACAAATAACCATTACAATAGTTCACCTTCCAAATAAAGCACTGCTGAGGTTTTGGATCCAAATGAGAGACTTTAGAGAAACTGCCTCAATACAATTATAAATCAGCTTCATAATAATTAAATGTAAATCTCTCTGTCTCTGTCTCTCTCTCTCTCTCTCTCTACACACACACACACACACACACACACACACACACACAAACTGTTTGCAACCTGGGGGCATTTTCCCAACACAAACACAAAATATGGCCAAGATGTGAGGTAATGAGTTTAACTGAAGGGACAATATGGAGCGGTTGATTCAGGGCAGTGTCTATGCTGAACTGAGGATGAGTCTTATTTTGTTGATAAGCACATGGCAAAACATTGCACAATGCACTACTATAATACAGAATTCTATCCCCAAGTGCGAGATAACAGAGCACTTTCAAGACACACTTGAGAAATGGAAATGCATGTTTCTATTTCCCAAATAAGGAAATAAATCCCTAGGGTACTGGAAGATCTCCATGAGTCCACAATACCTGGGTTTCTCAGACAATTTGTGCTCATCTGACTTAGGGGTGGCTGTGGATGATCAGAAGTTATTAGCCTGACAAGCACAGTGTGGGATTCAAGGGAAATGCCTGCTCTTCACAAAGGTGGCAGAATTGTAGAAATTGACCTTGGAAATTTCTGACTTCAATTCACTGATGATGACACATTCAAGAGTTCAAGGGTTTTTTTTTTCTTTTTGAAACACAATGTATTTTGGGGGATAGCCATTTTACCTCATGGATTGGTGTTTGAGTTGCAGAACAAGAGCCAGAGAAACACGTGGAGGAGTTTTTACTTATTGTGTATTGAATTTATAGTGCTGATATGATATAAAAAACAATATGTTTCAAGTACACTATTTTATTACACATTATTAGTTTACATTATTGTGTTTTCATTGTCCAAAGTCATCTTTTTCTGCCAATACTTACTTTTCTCTATTCTAGCCCTTCCCTTCTTTGATCATCGTACATTTTTCTTATCTATGAGCATTTTTCTTTCTGTTTTTTTTTTCATTATTTCTGAAGAGCATTAAACCCATCTCTTCTGAAATCTGTCAGTCTCTATTTAGTTTCTATGACTCTGGATTTTCTTTGTTTATCTATTTCGTTCAGTATATTATACTTGTAAGTGAATATATATGGTCTTTTTTATTTCTGTGTCTTATTTCAATTAGCATAATAAACCCTATGCTCATCTATGCCACTACAAAAGATATATTCTTTTCTCTGGTCAGGAGTATTGAATTGTGTAAATTTCTTCATACACTGCTTTTTTAAAAGATTTTTTGTTATTTAATTTTAGAGAGGGAGCTCGGAAAAGAAAAGCGAAAGAGAGAAAGATTAATGTGTGGCTGCCTCTCATGAGTCCTGCACCATGGTCATGGCCATTAACCCACACATATACCGTTACTGGAAATCAAACTGGCAAGCCTTTGGTCCACAGAGTGGTGCTCAATCCACTAAGCCTCACCAACCAGGACCTCATGCACTATGTAGAGAATGTAAATTACTGTAGCAACCATAGAAATTTCTAGGTGGTTTCTTCAAAATGTTAAAAAATTAAATGTCCTAATGATCCAGCATTTCTACTAGTGGAACTGTATTTGAAAAAACTCAAAACACTAATTGGAAAATATATGCACCCCTGATTCAGATAGATCTGATTAGGAGAACTCAGATCATTGGGGAAGTAAACAGGGGCTATAGGAAAAGTTTGCTTAGAAAATGAAGGGCCATCTAGGATGGGATTTTCCAACAAGCTGAGAGCTTCTAGAACCAGTGAGAATAAAAGGGCACTGGCTCTCTCTAACTGGGAGGTTCAGGGTCTTGCTGGAACTCTCTGGCTCCTGAGGTGGACATCTCTGTGTTGTGCCTTCAGCCTGTTCTTCCAGAAGGAGGACTAGATGATTGTGCTGCAACTGCCTGAATTTCCCAATGGATCCCATTTTCTGTGGGTGGGAACACTGTGCAAAGCCTAGGTTCAGACTGTCCTGACAGAGGGTGGTAGGTTTTGGGTTTTAATTTTTTATTTTGGTGTTGTGCAGGGAACAGCCTCTAAGGCAGAAGCCTTCCTTCTTCCAGAACTGTGTAGTTTTTGTATATTGTGTTGCTTTTACTTTGTAAGCTAACCTTATAGAAACAAGACAACTATTGAAACTAACAGGGAAGGATTGAGAAGATGGCAGTGAGTTCAGTGTGAGTGGAGGCCAGTTCTTTCTGTGCCCAGCTGGAACACGTAGACAATCTTCTGAGTAGCAGAGTGAACAGCCAACGGAATGTCAGCTCTTATGAAGTTTGGAGGCCAAACATTTAGAGGACATTGTAAAACAGACAGTGAGGAGATTGCACTGGCACAGAAAGGTCCCTGAGATTTTTATGGGGACAAAAGATGCAGTTGCCTCTGGCCTGGAACCTGCCACAGGATACAGGCAGGAGAGTTTGATCACTGGCTCCATCCCCTACCAGAGAAGTAAGAGATGGCCAGCTCCAGGAAGGACCTAGATGCTGGAAGTCACTGGGGGGAATATAGATGAAGTGGGAGACACATGGGGGAAGTTCACATCTGTTTGGACTGTGGATGCCCAATCCAGACAAACTGAGGTGCTAGGTGTGAGAAGGGATTTGGGGCATGTTGGACACTGACTGAGATAGTGTCTGCACTGATTGGAATGTTGGGCTGTGTGAAGAGCTGTTCAATTGTTAGGAATGGTGGGCAGCTGCTTTGTAAGGAACTGTGAAGCACTGGCTGACTTGCCCTGATGGTGATTTAAGCTGCAGAAGTCCAGAGAATGAGTGGCTAAGTGGAACTGCAGCTGATTGGAGCTGCGTGACGGAGACTGAGTGGATGAGTGAAATGGCATGCCTGAGATTGACTCATGCTCTGTGCCCAGAGACTGAGTGGCTGATTTGAGCATGGTAGCACTTGAAGGACCAGGGCTGGTGGCCCGGAAAGTGTAAATATTTTGGCCCAGACCTGGTGCCCATCCTCTCAAAACTGTAGGAAGGGAGAAAGGCAAAGCCCAGTACCCCTTATCCTGTGGCATCTAAAAGGACCAGCAGAAATGTCTGAATAGGTTTAAAGTCAACAGGAGGCTTATTATTAATTTTTTCATTCTTTTTTCACCTCTTGCTCTTTTTTTCCTTTTTTGTCTTTCCCCGAGTGAGACAATGAAACCTGAAGTTACAAAGGTTCCAGAACAGATCGATAGGGGGAGCACAAGTCTAAATCCAAAAACTGAGAAACCGAGGCAAATGTCACTCTGCTGTCTCATAGAGCTGGTATTTTATTATCTGTATTATTATTATTATTATTATTATTTTACTGTTTTACCACTTTTATTTCATTAGTGTTTTTTTACTTCCCTTCCTGAGGTTTAGTTTTCCTTATTTTATTTCTCTGTTTAATTGCATTGTTTCATGGGTGTTTCTTATTCCCTCTTTCTTGTATTTTAATTGTCCTTCTTTAACTTCACCCATGTTCTAATAACAAACAATTCTTGATTGGGTACTTTCTATTCTGGGTATCCAAATCATGTATTTCTTGTCATATTATTGTTATTTCAGTACTATTGCAAATAATTGTTGTTCCCTACAATTGCACATATTACACAGCAACCCTCCACAATTTTATCCCACTTCACTTCAATCCTGGGCATTATTATTTTTCTGGTTAACTCCATTCTTTCTCACACTATGCCTACTTTCTATCCTTTACTCTCACTATAGCTCATCATCTACCTTTGCAAAACTGCTCTGTTTTCTGGATTCAGCTGACAATCCTCCTCCCCTCTAACAAGCGTCTTAGCTCTCTTTCACCTTTTACAAAAAGTGGCTAGAAAATACATATCCAAAGAATCTCCTCTCTATTCTCTACCTGATGGTACTTTAAATCCCATAAAATACTCTCCTACTGTCTTAATCCATTTTGCCTAACCTTGCCACTGATCACATACAAGAAGAGGTTGGAGCTGCAAACACCAGTATACTTGCTGGAGGACAAAGACCACCAACAAAGGAACCACCAAAAGGTAAAATCCCTAGTACACAAGAGAGCTGACACAAACAGAAGAAAGGGTAAACCTAGAGCCTCCAGACAAGCAGATCAAAGTCACCACACCACAAACCCCATAGAATGCCTACCACAGAAGTTCACCTTACAAATACAGCTTGCAAAGGGAAATATCAGGAGTCACAGAAACAAACAAAAAGACTCACCTAAACTGGGGAAAGAAAAGAAGAACATGTAATCAAAAGGAATGGAAGACTCCCCAATAAAACAGCTAAACAAAATGGAGATAACCAAACCATTAGACATAAAATCCAAAATAATATTTATACATATGCTCAAGGAATTCACAGACAATTACAAGAAACTGAGTGAGAACTACACCAGCATGAAAAAGATAATAGAAATATAAATAAAATCCAGGAAGAAATGAACAATAAAGTCTCAGAAATTAAAAACTCTCTAGAAGAAAATAGAAGCAGATTGGATGTAGCAGAGGATGAATAAGTGAGGTGGAGGACAAGGTAGAAGAAAAAATACCCAGAAGGAGCAAGAAACAGAAAAGAGATTCAGAAAGAATGAGGAGGTAGGTAAAGAAGCTGCTAAACAACATGAAGCGTAATAATAGCCCTATAATAGGAATACCAGCAGGCGAAGAAGAATAGCAAGGGATAGAAAACCTGTTTGAAAAAGTAATGATGGGAAACTTCCATCATTTGATGGGGGAAAAGTCACACAAACCTAGGAAACACAGAGAGTCCCAATCAAGAGGAACCCAAAGAGGCCCACTTCAAGACACATCATACCTAAAATGACAAAATTCCAAGACAAAGACAGAATCTTACAGCAAGGGAGAAACAGGAAGTAACATACAAGGGATCTAGGATAAGACTAGCAGCTGACTTCTCAATGGAAACACTCCAAACCAGAAGAGAATGGCAAGAAATATTCCAAGTAATGAAAACCAATGGCCTTCAACCAAGACTAGTTTACCCAGCAAGTCTCTCAATTAAAATGGAAGGCCAAATGAGGAGCTTCCCAGACAAAAGAAGTCTAAAAGAACACAGCTCTAAGAAACCACATTTGCAAGATGCTAAAGGCACTGCTTTAAGAACAGGAAGAAAAAAGTGAGAGAAAGAGGAACACAGGTACAAAATACTGGCAATAAACAAGTACCTATCAATCAAACAACCATAAATGGAGTAAATGCTCTAATCAAAAGACATAAAATAGCTGAATGGATAAGAAATCATGACCCACATATATGCTGCCTACAAGAGACCCACCTCAGAACAAAAAACCTACACAGACTGCAAGTGAAGGGCTGGAAACAGAAACTCCAAGCAAGTGGAGAGGAAAAAAGAAGCCAGGGTAGCAATATTCATATCAGACTTCAAGAAGAAGGCCATATTTTCATTTTTTTTGCATGTAGCTGTAGGGAATTTCAGGGGAAAAGGGAAGGGTTTACAGAAACGTGTATAAAGGACACATGGACAAAAACTAGGGTGGGTGGAAATGGGAGGGAGGTGCGGAGGGCTGGCGGTGGGCCTGGATGGGAGTGAAAGACAGAAAACTCTACATGAACAACAATTAAAATGAAATTAAAAAATAAAATGTATATTTTAAAAAGGGAAAAGGGCCACAAAAACAGACCAAGAAGGTCACTTTATAATACTCAAGAAAAGAATCCATTGAGGAGACATAAACATTGTAAATGTATATGAACCCATCTTAGGAGCACCCAACTACATCAATAAAATCTTGGAGAACTTCCAGAAAGGTATTGACAGCAACACAATTGTATTAGGGCATTTCAACACCCTACTGTCAAAATGGATAGATCTTCCAGACAAAATATAAACAAAGATATTTTGGCATTGAATGATGCCCTAGATCAAATGAACTTAACTGATACACATAGAGCATTTCCTCCTGAAGAAGCAAAATATACATTTTTTAAATGCATATGGAACGTTGTCAAAGATAGACTTCATGATAAAACACAAAACAAACCTAAATAAATACAAGGAAATTGAAATCATATCAAGCATTTTCTCTGACCACAAGGGACTGACTGTAGAAATCAACCTCAAGGACAAAATTGAAAACACTCAAAGTCATGGAGATTTAATAGCATGCTATTAAATAATGAATGGGTCAAGAGTGAGATCAAGGAAGAAATAAAAAATTCTCTGGAAACAAAGGAAAATGAACTCTCAACAACTCAAAACTTAATGGACACAGCGAAGGCAGTCCTGAGAGGGAAGTTCAGAGTGATATAGGCCTACCTTACAAAGACAGAAACACTTCAAATAAACCATCTCACCCTACATCTCCAACAACTTAAAGACAAATAATAAAGACAGCCCAGAGCAAGTAGAAGGACCGCAATAACCTAGATCAGTGCAGAATTAAACAACATAGAGACTAAAGGAACAAATCTAAGCATCAATAAATCCAAGGGCTGGTTCTTGGAAAAGATAAACAAAATTGACAAGCCTTAAACAGGATCATTAAGAAAAAAAGAGAGAGAACCCAAAAACACACAATCAGAAATGAAAGAGGAGAGATTACAACTGATACCACAGAAATACAAAGAATTGTAAGAAATTAATATAAAGGACTATATGCCAAGAAATTTAAAAACTTAGGTGAAATGGGCAAATTTTTAGAAAAATATAATCTCCCAAAACTCAGTGAAGAAGAAGCAGAAAGACTGAACAGACCTGTAACAGCAGATGAAATTGAAACAGTAATTAAAAAAAAAAAAAAACCCTCCCAACACAAAAAAGCCTTGGATCAAACAGTTACACAGAAGAATTTAACAAAGCCCTTCAGGAAGAGATGACCCCTATCCCTCACAGACTATTCCAAAATTTCAAGAAGACAGAAGACACCCAAAATCTTTTTATGCAGGAGCATCGTCCTAATCCCCAAGGCAGATAAAGACACAACAAACAAAGAAAACTTCAGCCTAATAGCACTGATGAATATAGATGCTAAAATCCTCAATGAATTATTGACAAACCACATCCAACAATACATTAAAAAGATCATACACCATGACCAAGTGAGATTCACCCCAGAGGTGCAAAGCTGGTAGATATTTGCAAATTAATAAATGTAATACATTGCACAAACAAAAGCAAAGACAACAAAATCAAATGATCATATCAATGGGGTGGAAAAAGCATTTCATAAGGTAGAGCACACATTTATGATGAAAAAACACTCAGGAAAGTGGAAATAGAGGGTGCATTCCTCAACATTGTGAAGGTCATATATGAGAGACCTAGAGCCAACATCATACCCAATGGATAAAAACTAAAACCTTTCCCCTAAGATCAGGAAAAAGATAAGGTTGTCAACTTTCACCATTTTGATTCAATATAGTATTGGAAGTCCTAGCCACAGCAGATAGACAAGAAAAGGAAATAAAAGGCATACAAATTGGAAAAGAGGAAACTAAACTGTCATTGTTTGCAGATGACATGATAGTGTACATAGATAATCCTATAGGCTCCATAAAAAAAGCCTCAACCTAATAAATGAATTTGGCAAAACAGTGGGATGCACACTCAATTTTCAGAAGTCAAGACCATTATTGTAAACCAACAATGAAATTACAGAAATTAGGAACAGAAATTCCATTTGGTATAGCAAGAAGAAAAATGAAATACCTGGGAACAAAATTATCCAAGGAGGTAAAAGACCCATACTCAGGAAACTACAGTACACTCAACAAAGAAATTAAGGAAGACACAAACAAATGGAAGTATACACCGTGTTCATGGATCAAAAGAATTAACATCTTTAAAATGTCCATACTACCCAAAGAGATTTATACATTCAACGCAATAAGTATTAAAATACTAATGATATATTTCAAAGATATAGAAGACACTTTAGAAATTTATATGGAACCAAATCTACCCCAAATTGCTGCAGCAATTTTGAGAAAGAAGAGCAAAGTAGGAAGGATCACAATACCTGATGTGAAGGAGAATTACAAGGCCACTGTAATCAAAATAGACTGGAAATGGCATAAGAAAGGACACATTGACCAATGGAACAGAATAGAGAGTCCAGAAATAAACCTAAGAATCTATGGTCAGTTAATATTCAACAAAGAGGGCAGCAGTATAAAATGGAGTAAGAATAGCCTCTTTAACAAAAAGTGTAGGGACAGCTGGACTGCTGCATGAAAAAAATGAAACTTGATCACCAACTTAAACAATACAGAAAAACAAATTCAAAGTGGATAAAAGATTTAAACATGAGTTTGGACACCATAAAGGACCTAGAGGGTAACATAGACAGGAAAATCTCAGATATTTCACAGAGCAATATTTTCACTGATATGTCCCCTAGACCAAGGGCAACAAAGGAAAGAAAAAAACAGTGGTATCTCATGAAAATAAAAAGCTTCTGCATGGCTAAAGAGAACAGCATGAAAATGAAAAGAGAACAAACCTTATGGGAAAACATATTTTTCCCATAATACCGTGGAGAAGGTTTTGAGCTCCAAAATATATAGAGAAGTCAACGATTCCATTCCAGGAAGACAAACAACCCAATTAAAAAATGGGCAAAAGACTTGAACAGACACTTCTTGAAGGAGGACAAGCTGCAGGGTCAGAGACATCTGAAAAAATGTTTAGCATCACTAACCATCAGAGGGATGCAAACTAAAACCACAAAGACATACCACTTCATATTGTTTAGAATGATCATCATAAACAAAGCAAGAAACAAATGTTGGAGTGGATGTGGAGAAGATGGAACCCTAGTGCACTGTTGGTGGTAATGCAGACTGGTGCTGCCCCTGTGAAAATGGTATAGAATTCTCTCAGAAAATTAAAAATGGAACTACCTTTTGACCTGGCAATTCCACTGCTGGGATTATACCTTAAGAACACTGAAACACCTGTTCAAGAGAACCTATTTACCCCAAAGTTTGTGGCAGCTCAATTCACAAAGCCAAGTGCTGGAAGCAAACTACATGCCCATTAGTAAATGAATGGATCAGAAAACAATAGTACATTTACAAGACAGAATACTACACAGCAGAAAGAAATAAGGATCTCCAACCCTTTGCAAAAGTGTGGAGTAGAACTGGAGAGAATAATGCAAAGTGAAATAAGTCAGACAGAAAGACAAACACTGTATGATTTCACCTATAGGTGGAACCTAATCAACAAAACCAACAAACAAGCCAAACATAACCAGAAACATTGAAATTAAGAACAATGAGACAGTAGCCGGAGGCGGGGGGAGTAATAGGATAATGGGAGAAAAAAAAAGAGGAAGGTTCTTCAGGAACGTATATAAAGGACACATGGACAAAACCAAAAGAGGGTAGGATCCAGGATTGGAGGTGAATATCATTGGCCTGAGGGGCATGGTGGAGGGAAAATGGAAACAACTGTACTTGAACAACAATAAAAAAAAGAAAAAATAGAGAAAAAAGAAATTCTGTGTAGAATATCATGTCATCAACAAATGCTGAGAGTTTACTTTCTCTTTTATTTAGAAGTATTTTATTTATTTATTTCTTTTTGATTACTATGTCTAAATATTCCATTATTATTTTTCATAATAGTAATGAGAGTAGATACTCTTGACAGGTTTCTGATCTTTAAAAATACTTTCATTATTTTGCAGTTGACTATTATGTGAGCTGAGAGGCAGTCATCCATAGCATTTATCAAGCTGAGATATTTCCTTCTATTAGTATTTTTTGAAATATTTTTATCAGTAATGCATACTTAGTTTTTCAAAGGCTTTTCCTGTATCTCTCAAATAATCATATGATTCTTATTTTTGGTTTCCAATATTACGGATTATGTTGATTGTCTCCGTGACGTTGAGTCATTCTAGCTTCAGTGGTAAAATTCCCTTGATTGGGGTGCATAATCCTGTAAAAATATTATTAAATCTAGTTTCCTACTGTTATTTTGAGAATTTTGGCCTAGAAAATTTTTTAATAATGTAGGCCTATAAATCTCTCTAGTGACTCTTCATTCACAGGGCCGTGTTCAATCCACTGAGCCATATCAGCCAGGGATCTATTAACTATATTTTCTGACCACAATGGTAAGAAACTGGAAACCAAATATAGGTAAGAAAACAAAAACAAATAATACAGTTGGAATTCATTCAAAGTACTACCAAACACTCAATAAATCAATAATTAAAACCGACATCCCTGGCCTGTGTGGCTCAGTGGATTTAGCGCCAGCCTGTGAATCAAAATTTTGCTGGTTTGATTCCCAATCAGAGCACATCCCTGGGTGGCAGGCCAGGTCCGCAATTGGGGGCACATAGGAGGCAATCACCGATTGATGTTTCTCTCCCTCTCTTTCTCATCACTTCCCCCAGTTTAAAAAAATAAATGAATAAAGTCTTTTAAAAAATTAAAAGAAACAGAAAACCCACAACTGCACTGAGACAAATAAAAATGCAAATATGGTCTCAGAAAATCAACATTTATGAAAAGTTCTAATAAGAGGACACTATAACTATACAGTTCTAACTAAAGAGCAGAAAAATTTTCAATAAAATCATTCAAGTTTCTAAATACAATGGAAATAGAAGTAACAAACCAAAAAGTCAGTTGAATTAAAAAAAAAAAAACACAAAGATCAGTGCCACAATAAAGAAAAAAGAGAAAGACTGTAAAGACTAATAAAACTAATGGATCCTTCTTTTAAATGCTAAATAAATTGAAAAGCCTCTAATAAAACCCATCATGTAGTAAAGAGACAGAACAAAAATAAATACAACCCCCAAAAAGAAACAACCAACACTACAAAAACAGAATTTTTAAGGAATAACATCAACAATTGTATACAACAAATCTGACCATCTAATAAAATTAAAATATTTTAAATCATTCCTTTAAAGGCTAAATTGAGACAAATCACATTATCTGAACAAACCAATTACTAGCAATACATTTGAACCAGTAATTAAAACACCCCAAAAGAAGAGCTCATGCCCAGGTAGATTTACAAGTCAATTCCAACAAATATTTTTAAAATGAAGTACACATACTTCTCAACTAATCCATAAATTGATGAAGTTCACTTACAAGTTTATTTTATGATAGCAGCATTACTCTAATAGCCAAACTAAGGCAAAACACTGCCCCCCCAAAAAAAGGCAGAGAGAGGGAGCTTTACAGGCCTATATTCTTGATAAATGTACACACTGAAATTTTCAACAAAATTATACCAAACCAAATGGAATGATATATTAAAACAACTATATGTCCTGATCAAGTGTGAATTATACCAGGGATGTAAGTATGGCTCAATATCCAGGAAACAATTGACATCATTCATCACATCAAAAAAAATCATGTGAATATTCAAGAGATACACAAAAAGAAATAGAATGCTATATGCATTACTGATAAAAATATTTTCAAGAACACTTATAGAAGGAAAAAGTCTCAGCTTGACCAAGAGTATATATGTCAAACTCAAAACTAAGTGTATACTCAATTGTGAAATAGTTTTCTTTAAAATGAAAAACATAGAGAATGTTCACTTTCATTACAATCATTTGAAATATATTGAAATAATTACTCTATCAATCAGAGGGGAAAAATAAATAAAATACATCTAAATAAAAAAGAATAAAAACTGTCACCATTTGCAGGTCATATGATACTCTATATAGAATCTCTTAAACAATTCAAGAAAGTTGAATTAATAAAGTAATTCAGTAAAAACAAAATGAAAACTGTACAGAAACCTGTCACATTCATATACAATCATAAATACAGGAAGAAGAGGTAAAGAAAGTAATCCCATTGACATTTGCATGATAAATAAATAAATGCCTCTGAATTGACATCAACAAAGAGGTTTAAGATCTGTACTCTCAAGATTATAGGACATTAAGGAAATTGAAAATAACACCAAAATATGGAAAGACAAGCCATTCCTATATATTGGAAAGATTAAATTGTTATAATTATGATATCACCTGAAGTAATTTATTTGGTTCAACTGAAATCTTATCAAGGTACTATGCACATTCTTCTTAGAAGTGAAAATTTTAAAAAGTGTATGGAAAAACGAATACCTTAAAGAAGCAAATACATTTAGAGAAGAAACAGAAAAGTTGTAGATATCACTCCCCATGTTCTCACACAATACTATAAAGGTACAATAATCAAAACAGAAAGGTATGGGCACAAAACAGACACTTAATACATGGGCACAGTAGAGAGTGCCCAGGACTAAAACCTGTTACATGAACAACTAATGTATGACAGAGAAGGTAAAGATATAAACTGCTGAGTTAACAGACTTTTCAGCAGCTCTTCCTAGCTACACAAAATATACATAATCAGCAAAAACTGGATACTCTCTCATATCATACTGAAAAATAAGCTTAAACTGACACCAGCCTTGTCAACCTCTTCTACATTTCAACTCATGCCAGCCCTGCTTCTCTCTTCCCCACATCTGCTTGCCTTCCAATAAAGTTAGCATACCATTGTTCCCTGCTTCACAGATAATTCTAGATCCACCCACCATTTTTTGCCTCCCAACTGACTCTATTCCTGCGTATATTCACTACTTTTCAACTGAAGTCAAGCCTGCTTAAGTCTCCTTTGTTTTAACTTGGGCCAGTTGGAGGGTAAAATGAGGCAGACTGGTTTCCTCACTCAGATATCTGGACAACTAAGGGAAGCAGTTTCCCATACACTTGAGAACAGTACTGAAAAATATTGTCCTCATAGCCTTGAGACTGGGTGTGTTAAACAGTTCCCATAGCCTTGAGTGGGCTTGCATGCATAACATGAAGCTCTGTTGCATAATTTTGTTGGCACCTTTTTGGTTTTTTCTACAAGCTAGTATTTCACAATGTAAGGGTTCCCTCAGGGTCCCAAATTGTGTGATGAGAGATATACAGTGAGTATATCTCACTCTGGGTTCACACTGGGTGCCACCCTGGGTTACCACACAAAGTGGACAGGTGACATGCAGTGAGACAGACAGTTGGCAGCATGTTGCTTTGCCCACCCTTGAATAATGGTTTGTCAGACAACCTAAAAGCTCCATGAATATTACTTCCATCTGCTAGAATCTCATGAACCTGTCTGGCTTTGAATGGTCACAACACACCAGATGTATCATATATAGTTGAATGAGTGAACTTCATCCAAAATAGTACCAGTTACCTCAGTGGGTATTATACACATTTACTGCCCTGATAGATCTTTTATCTGGCCACAAATTTCAAAGATCAAGACTGGATGGAAACCATCTCAAATTCCTTCAGATTTGCATTCTACCTCTTTTTTGCTCACAAGCCAGTGAGGAAGAAGGCAGAAAGCTTTTCATGGGTGAGTGAAAATTTATTTAGGTGAAAATTCACAGCAAATCCAGCAAGCTCACTGCAAGACCCGGTAATAGATAAGTACTTGCCATGGATGAGTCAATTGATCCTACCAAAATAATACAAGGTTTGTTTTATAATACCCACTTTTTATAGAAGCAAACAGAGCCTCAGAGTGATAAAGGATATTCCTAGGACACAACCTGGTGTTGGGAAGAGTCATGTGGTACCAAGGACGTGGCCAATACTCACATAGTAAAAATGAGGTCTAGGATATGCTGTACTGTACGAAATACCAGACAAATGAAGGGGCGGGTCATCATTTTGAAAATGTTTTGACAGGGGTAGGCTGCTACCATGGACATTATGAAAATATTCTACAGGATCCTCAAGGTGACAATGTGATGTCACTTTCATATTTAGTTAAAAAAGGACACAATGTGAACATCATCAAAAACCACTCAAAGAATGACAATGTGGAGCTGCTGCAGGAACTCAGAGTTCTTCAGGGATATATGTATCAAGACACAGCACCCTGACTGTGACAATTTCTGACCTTTAAATGTGCTATCATGAGATAGTTGATCAAGAGGAATTATATGATCATTCTTTTCAAGGCATTTTTTTAGCTTAGGAACAAGAGACCTCCCTTATTTCTAAGTTTGAATAGTCTGTATAAAGTGGATTTTCCCAGTGACTGCAGAAAGAAAAACCCAAATGCAGGAATGGGAATACACATACTTAAATAGGTTATGGGTTCTCAAGCTCCTTCATGCCAGTGCTGAGAGTCACCAAAAGTCTGGTAACAGCACATTACCTCTGAGCTACTGAGCCTTGAACTCCCCTGATGTGAAAGGACAACTTCTGGAGGGTTTTATGCCTCCGCCATTCATCAACAGTGTACAGGAAACACACATGAAAGGAATTCACTGGATTATTTTAAAAAGACAGTGATTTTTTTATTTAATCAAGTTTTGAAGCCTTTATTGTAGAAATTTGAGACTTAGAAAAGAGACAAATACTTGGAGATTTAAGGAAGAAATACAGCCCTTTCCAGGGACAGTATCTGATCACATGACTTGTAATATAAAAAATCCACATCGCTGATAAATGGCTGACATCTGACACCAAATATTGTTAAAGATAGTGCACATCAATGACAACTGTGATGGCATTGGACAACTTGACAGCATGAGAACTGAGTCTGAAACAATTATAAATTGCAAGTGAAGCTTGATTCAAAAACAAGTGCCATCAGAGAGTGTTGGTGGCAATATAACTGGGATAGAACTTTTGGTTAAAATTTGGCTATAGCTGTAAAACACAATATATTGCATACACATATCTTTCTATGTGCAGCCTCAGTTCTGTGTGAGTCTCTTTAGTCAAGCTCTGACATGCATTAAGAGCTCAAATGTGTTTTCCAAATTCACCATTGGAAGTGTAAAGGCCCATTACCTCACAGTGTGCCTGTATTTGGATTGATAGTATTTAGGAGAGTAATGGTAAGTAAGTCAATTTGGGGGGGTCCTAATCAAATAAAAGTGGAGCTTTTACCTAATCATCAGGATGAGAGAAGCATAGAGGAAACACCTTGGAACAAGAAGTTTAAACACACTCACTTGCAAGACAGAGAAAGGGTCCTCAGGAGAAAACAATCCAGGCCTCAACCTGATCTCAAAATTTGAGCTTGAAGAAGTGTAAATTGAAAAGTATGTTGTTTACACCCACCAACATAGCACTACATTCTGACTGCACAAGCAAACCAATATTCCTTATCAGGAGACAATTTAAATATTTTTGGAAGAACTGCAAACATGGCAACTGAATGTAATCAAGTCATGCTCTAGTGGCATTGTTAGAATGTAACCCTGTGAAAAATGTTCTCCCTTGTGGGAATTCACAAAAAGAAGTGAGGTTGCATCTTCTGAACTTGGAAGTCTAGGTTTGTTATGACACAAGTTGCACAAAATCTGCTGTATAAGGAACCTGTCTATGTGGGATGGAAAATGTAGCCCAGTTCTATTGAAAAGCCCAATAGGCATGTGGCAACACACAGGATGCCAAATTCACAGATCAGTTCTCCCATGGAAAATCAGGCCTGCATTATACCTAGGCTGCTTTGTGACTTGCTCTTGCTAAAACTCTATCACCCTGAGTTGAGGCAGCAAATACTTACTGCATATCTTTAACGTAACTTCCTGAAGCCTGTGCTAACTCTCCCAAGGAGTGAACTGTAACCAGACCAATTACTCTTATCATTCCCTTGAAGTTGCAACATATTTTCCTTGTTTTTCTGTAAGAAGTAATCAGTAACATTATTTCCGCTGCTATCTGTAAAAAGTAATTACCTAAAGCAAACCTAAGGATAATGAATGGAAACCTTCTTTGATAGATGCTATTGGAAAGTCAATAAAAACCTTTCAAGGCAAGTGTCGGTGTGCTCTCCCTTGAGCGAGGAGCTCTGCCATCCCTTTTCTTCCACAGAAATCTGTAGTCCATGTGAATTTATGTCATCTCATCCACAACGCCACAGGCACTGATTGTCAGTGTCCACACCACTGCTGCAATGACTTAATCACATGTACCATTTTGTGTACAAATGATGCAATTAAGTGCAATAATTGATACATGTCTTAGGAGGACAGAAAGGACAATGGAGCTGACTCCTACACAAACACCTTAGGAAGAGAGTTCCACAAAAACTGTGGCCAAATGCAAGATGCTTATGGCATGCTGTGAAATTGAACAACATGCCATTTTCTCTAATATTCTCACATTATGTGCAGACTGACTTTCTACACTTTCATTTAGTAGCTGGTGGCAAAGAGAATGGGGGCTCAGATTCCATTGGGAGTGGGACAGTGTGATGGCTTGTGTGAGACTCTGGGGGTGTCCCAATGACTATATAGACTGGAGTCTGGGACATGGGCTGGCCCTTATCATCTTAAGGTTTGGGCTGTACAGGCTTTCTGTGCCCACAATCACTTTTGAGAGTTTTGGACTGTTGTTGTTTTGGTGTACCTGTCCCATGTCTGAGATTACAGAAAGTCTGTACCTGTCTAAATGCTCCACCATGAGTTTCTGTGTGGAGCTTTGTAAAGATGTTGTGTGGTATTCAATCACGTAACTTCAGGGGGCTGCCTTGGCATTGCCAGAGAATGGACCAGCACGAGAATTTGTTAAAATTTATCCTGATCAGGTACAGAGGAAAAACTACAAAAAATCCAACCTTAAAACAAGTCAAAGGACACACCAGTAGCTCAGGATTATAAAAATGTAGATTAATATGTTCTCCAGCACTCCCTTCCTATTCTGCAAGCCATGACCTGAAGTACACAACTGACAGACCTAGCAGGAATCCAATACCTAACACACTGCTTCTGACAAGGAAAGCCACCCTCTTGTCCTCATATTTTCCCCACAACTCAACAGAAAAAAATGGCAATGGCTGTAAGGCAGCCCACATGGAGTCACAGTAATGGCCTAAATTTCCTGAGAGTACCCACAGGTGTATGAACAAGGTTGTTAGACAGTAAGCCAGGTTCACTGTTTATAGTGATGGAAACAGTTTTATTATGGCCTTTCCCAAAAGACACATCCATAGAAACTATTGAGACAACTGGCAAATATTTTGTTCTCTCAACTGTCTTCAGTAATATAAACTTGATAATGACCTGTCTCTAGAATGTGGGTGTCTAATTACCAAATTGTTTATGTTTTGTACTTTCAATGAACAAGGGAGCTCACTTTTTTAAAAGTTTCATTACCTGGGTGCTGTTTTCTAATTAGATTTAGCTGAAAGGTTCTCAGGGCTCTTGGCTTCTTCCCCAGGACATTTCCATTAATATAGAAATGAATCAGGCACAGGTTTTTTCAGATTCCTAGGAAGTTGACAAAGATCCCAGGTTTCAGAAGGAAGAGCTGAGTGCAAACATTTGTATTCTGATCAGTGTAGAGCTATTGTGTTTCTTCAGAGTCTCCAATGACCCAACTAGCTCACTGGGATGAGGACTGAAGCAACTTTCTAGAGACATTACCACAAGTGTATCACATACAACCAAAAACACTGTGGGCTGGTGTTACATGTGTTTGGTGGAATACCTCAGGCATGGAAAAATTTCCAAAAGCAAAAAAGCAAAATCTAGCTGGAAACACTAATTAAATCAGATCTGAGATTCATCAATATGACTTGGGAAAAGTCATACTACTTTAGACAACAGTTTTTTTGGTACTCACCTTTATGGGGTTAACATTAAGAAAACATCTAAACGTAATCACTTCTGGACTTCTGGCAAAGATGAAGGCATAGGTAGACACACTGTGTCTCTTTGCACAACCAAAATTAAGGACAACAAAGATTTAGAAAAAAGAAAACAACTAGTACTAACAGAAAATTGAATGGTACAGAAGTCTGAGAACCATCCATCCAGACCAGTAAGAGGGGCGGAGTTGCAGCAGTAAAAAGTGGAGGTTGGAGGACCCCAAGTGCACAGGTGGTGGCTAGTGGAGCACAGGTGTGGGATGGCAATGGGCAGACCCAGTGACGCTGAGCAAGGCAGCTGGCTGACCAGGTGGTTCCATATTTGCATGCAGATAATCCAGGCAAAAATGGGTAGTAAGACAGAACACGCAACCCAGAGCCCCAGTGCCAGGAAATAAAACCTATAAACACCAATTGAAAACACCTGTGGGGTTTGAGGTGCTGGAAGAGACTCTCAGCCTCACAAGAGAGTATGTTGGAGAGACCCACAGGGTCCTAGAATGTACACAAGCCCACCCACATGGAAATCAGTGCCAGAAGGGCCCAATTTGCTTGTGGGAAACGTTGGAAGAGACTGAAATATGAGAGAGAGCAGAGCAAGTGCTGTTGTTCCCTGTTGGTCTATGCCCACACATGCAGCATCACAACCCAGCTACTGGGTTACCCCACCTTGGTGAAAACCTAAGGTTCAGTCCCTCATATGTAACAAGTGTGACCAGATCCCCACAAAAAAAGGCTCAAACGGGAGAACAAATCAAAGCCCCGGAGCCAATTCATCTAAGCGTCCAAGAGATAGCCCACCTATCAGATGCACAGTTCAAAGCACTGGTGATCAGGATTCTCCCAGAATTGATTGATTTTGGTGGCAAATTAGATCAACAAATGAAGGCTACACTAAGTGAAATAAAGGAAAAAGCACAAAGCACCAATAGTGATTGGAAGGAAACTGAAACTCAAAAAATGGAGTGGACCAGAAGGAAGAAAGAAACAACCAAACAGAAAAGAATGAAGAAACAAGAATTCAAAAAAATGAGGAGAGGCTTAGGAACCTCCAGGACATCTTTAAACATCGCAACATAGGAATTACAGGAGTACCAGAAGGGTAAAGGAAGAGCAACAAGTGGAAAACTTATTTGAACAAATAATAAAGGAGGACATCCCCAATCTGGCAAATAAAATAGACTTCCAGGAAATCCAGGAAGCTCAGAGAGTCCCAAAGAAGTTTGACTCAAAGATGAACACCAAGGCACATCATAATTACATTAACCAAGATTAAAATGCAGGAGAGAATCCTAGAAGCAGCAAGGGATAAGGGAACGGTCACCTACAAGAGAATTCCCATCAGACTGTCAGCTGATTTCTCAAAAGAGATCTTACAGGCAAAAAGGGGCTGGAAGGAAGTATTCCAAATCATGAAAGTCAAGGACCAACATCCATGATTGCTCTATCCAGCAAAGCTATCATTTAGAATGGAAGGGAAGATAAAGTGCTTCTCAGATAAGGTCAAGTTAAAGGAGTTCATCATCACCAAGCCCTTATTATCTGAAATGTTAAAGAGACTTATCTAAGAAAAATAAGATAAAAAACCTGTACTGTAAAAAGACAGCAAACTCACAGATATTAACAACCACAGCTAAAACAAAAGCAAACTAAGCAAACAATAGAACAGGATCATCAACACAAAAATGGAGATCACATGGAGGGTCAGCAACCGGGGAGTGGTGGGGGGAAGGTACAGAGAGTAAGTAGCATAGACAGTGGATAGAAAATAGACAGGGGGGCAAGAATAGTTTGGGAAATGTAGAAGGTAAAGAACTTATGACACATGGACATAAACTAAAGGGGGCAATGTGGGTGGCAGGGGGTGTGCAGGGTGGAGGGGAATGAAGGGGTGAACGGGACAACTGTAATAGCATAATCAATAAAATATATTAAAAAATAAATGTAATTACTTCTGCCATATACGTTTCCATGGACTCCTGTCATACTTCGAATCAGACCTTGTGCTCATATAGGCTTACATGGTGAGCAGCCTCCACATTGGTTACCCATGGATGTTGTCTGTCTATATGAACATGTCTGTGTCCACACTGAGTGGTTTTGAACTAGCTTTTCCCAGTAAAGCCAATGTGATGTGAAGTGACAGATGTGTTCCAAGTAAAAATAACATCATCCTGATCAGGTGGCTCAGTTGGTCGCAGCCTCATCCCATTCACCAATCAATATGTTGCTGGTTTAGTCCCGAGTCAGGGGTTCAATCCCTGATAAGGGAGAGTATACAAAAAGCAAGTGATCGATGTTTCTCTCTCTGTTATTTTCTCTCCTCCTCCATCTCTGAAAAATAAATAAAATATATGTTTGCTTGAAGACTTTTCTTACAAATTATTTATCAAAATGTCACTTTTCACTTATTTACTTCTTTGAATATTGTACTTATATTTCTCTAATATTGATTTAACCTCTCTCTTTCTTTTCCTCCCTATCTCTTTATTTCTCTCTTTTTAATATATACTTAGAGGCTTGGTGTGCTATAGTCATGTATTCAGTTTGGACAAATGTTATCAAATGTCCTACCATCCAGAAGCCATCACCCAAAACATAAGTGATTTGGTCTAAACTGTCAATGGTTAACTCATGACAAGAGCACCAAAACTGATGTATGTGAAGCACTTACTGTGTGTTAGTTTTCAGGTTCTCTATATGTGGTGTGTGGTTGGAAGAACTGAAGGCTGTTGATGGGGCATCTCTGTTGGATCAGATATGGTATTCTTTATGACTTATATGGTAAAAAGTCTGAGATGTTACAGTTTGTCATGTTACTTCCAGTCAATATTATGTGAGGGAGATATGAGGTTCAGAAGAATAGACATTTTCACAGCAGGGACTGGGGGCCAGTAGCCTGAGAGACAGTGGGTGTCCCAGTTTTAAAGCTGCAAAATCATCAAAGGAGGTGTCACCCAAGCAAGGTTACTCTTCAGCCACAATGAGAGTCAGCAAACACAGGTGTTCTTACACACTCCTGTTCTCAGGTTCTGAGCTGTTGAAGGAAAAGGTGATGAGTGAAAGATAATTGTAGGGAGGGAGTGAGCACTGAAAATGAGGAGGAAAACTACAATAAATTTAAAAAAACAAGGAGACTTAACTATGCCTGACATTAGTTGGAAAGCAGGGAGTATAGAGACAAATGGAGTCAGACACAAGGCAAAGAGAGATGGGTGGTCTAGAATTTTCTGTGATGTGGGGATCAGTTAGGTGCTGACTTCAATGGGAAGGCATGGAGAGGTATGTAAAAGGGAGTCAGGGCTTGTGTCAGTTGAAAATATGGAAGAGATGGGCAGAGCTGATATCAGTTTAAATTTATTTTTGTGTATAACAATGTAGACAGTTTTACACCATGCATAAATTTTGTTTTCCCAAGATCATTTTTTATGTTTTATATATTTTATTGGTTATGCTATTACAATTGTATTATTTCCCCCATCACTCCCCTCCATCCTGCACACCTGCTCCAACCCACATACCACCCTTTAGTTCATGTCCACATGTCTTACTTATAAGTTATTTAGCTTCAACATTTCCCATACTATTCTTACCCTCCCCCTCTTTATTTTCAACTTACTGTCTATGCTGCTTATTCTCTGTATTTTTTCCCCTCTCCTTCTCCCATTTCCCTGTTGCTAACTCTCCATGTGATCTCCATTTCTGTGGTTCTGTTTCTGTTCTAATTATTTGCTTAGTTTGTTTTTGTTTTTGTTTTAGATGTAGTTTTAATATCTGTGAGTTTGTTGTCTTTTTACTGTACATGTTATTTATCTTCTTTTTTTTAGATAAGTCCCTTTAACATTTCATATAACACAGGCTTGGTAATGATGAACTCCTTTAACTTGACCTTATCTGAGAAGCACTTTATCTTCCCTTCCATTCTAAATGACAGCTTTGCTTGATAGAGCAATCATGGATGTTGGTCCTTGACTTTCATGATTTGGAATACTTCCTTCCAGCCCCTTTTTGCCTGTAAGATCTCTTTTGAGAAATCAGCTGACAAGTCTGATGGGAACTCCTTTGTAGGTGACTGTCCCCTAATCCCTTGCTGCTTCTAGAATTCTCTCCTTCATTTTAATCTTGGCTAATGTAATGATGATGTGCCTTGGTGTGTTCCTCTGTGGGTCCAACTTCTTTGGGACTCTCTGAGCTTCCTGGTCTTCCTGGTAGTCTATTTCCTTTGCCAGATTTAGGAAGTTCTCTTTTATTATTTGTTCAAATAAGTTTTCCACTTGTTCTTCTTCTTCCTCCCCTTCTAATACCCCTATAATTCAGATATTGGGACGTTTAATGATGTCCTGGAGGTTCCCAAGCCTCTCCTCATGTTTTTGAATTCTTGTTTCTTCCTTGTTTTCTGATTGGATGTGCCTTTCCTCTTTCTGGCCCACTCCATTGATTTGAGTCCCAGTTTTTTTTCCATTGCTCTTGGTTCCCTGTACATTTTCCTTTATTTCACTTAGCATAGCCTTCATTTGTTCATCTAATTTGCAACCAAATTCAACCAGTTCTGTGAGCATCCTGATTACCAGTGTTTTGAACTGTGCATCTGATAGGTTGACTCTCTTTTCATCGCTTAGTTGTATTTTTTCTGGAGCTTTGATCTGTTCTTTCATCTGGGCCATTATTTTTGCTTTGTTGCTCCTATTTCATAGTGAGTTGTGGAGCCTTAGGTGTTCACCTGGGTGGGGCAACCCAGTGGCTGGGTTGTGATACTGTATGTGGGGCAGGGGTTCATGAGTGAACAATAGCACTTGTTCTGCTCTCTGCTGGATTTCAGTTCCAAGACCAATTTTTGAAAAGTCTCTCAACTCTAGTGTATTATATTTTTGCCTCCTATCTCATAGATTAATTGTTCAGTAAGAGGGTTAAATTCTTGGCTCTGTATACGCTTCCATTGATTAAGAGATCTGTTTTCTGTCAATGCCATTCTATTTTGGTGATTATAGTTTTATAATATAATTTGAGCACACAGATTGTTTTTTCTTCTCGAAATACGTTTGGCTAATTAAGTATTTGTGGTTAAGTATAAATTTTAAGTTTTTTCTTCTGAGAAATAGTTTGATAAGGGGTTTGAACTAATAGCTTTGGGAAGTATTGTAATTATAAAAGTTTAATCTTTCCATGGTATAGAAATGAGTTATCCTTTCATTGTTTTGTGTGTTCTTTATACTTTCTTTCTTCAATGTCCTTTACTTTTCAGAGTACAGGTTCTTCACCTCTTTCTTTTTTTTTTCAGTTCACAGACATTCATTTCCTTCCACACAATTGTAAGTGGTACTACCTTCTTTACTTCATCTTTCATTGTTTATTAGTGCTATGGGTGAGAGATATTTCTGTATATTCAGTTTGCATTTCATTCTTAATGAGTTATTTTATTAATTCTATACATTTTGTTGAATTCTGGCTAAGGTTGAGTGCTTGACAAAGGCACACTTGACTGCTTGCATCTGCAAAGTGGATCCAAGCCAGTAGCAACAGCAGACAGAACCTGTGGGGGTTGAGAATGAAATAGATAGCTGCAAGCATCAGCTGAATGTGACTATAACTTTTGGAGAAGACATATATATCAGTTAGATAGCCTGGGAATGGAACACTCTGTGCCTGCAGCATCTCCCTAAGTTTGCAAAATGCCCTTGAGTTCCATCTAATTAACACCTATAAAATAAACGTGGAGACCATGTTTGTGGTTCATTGTCTCTCCATCAGAGGACAATGTCCCATTTGGTCCCTGCTTTTTCTTAAACTGTGTCATATCTTTCTTCATCTCCAATTGCCCCCACTTGGGGACCTCCATTCTGTGCTGGTTGCAGCAAGTGGCACACAACGTGGGGCCCTGAGTAAGGGAGAACTCATCAATACAGGTGAGGAGATACTCCTGAGTGTGTCCACAAGCCTTGAAGTGAGAGGAGAAAGGATTTGAGTTTCCATCCAGGTGTAAATCACGGGGAATGCAGGATCTGCTGAGAGGTGGCTTTATGTACAAATGCTTAAATTTATGCTTACAGTAAAGGGAACTAAGGTGTGTAGCTCTCAATTAGAGCTATTCTTGGACTTTGTCCAGCAGACTTGACCTCGGTTTCCAGATGAGGGAACTGTTAATGCAATTATGTGGGCAAGGGTAGGTGAAAAATTGTGGGATTGGTCTACTGCTGAGGGGCTGGTGCAAATGCCCATTTTTACTTTCACTTTTTGGGATTTTCTTCATGATGCACTTGATTCACAGAAGGAGGAACTGGAAGTAAAGAAATGAATAGCAGATACTTTGGCTTCAACAGTGGAAGGGTATACCTCCCCCCTGCCAGAATTGCCAATGGCTCTATTGGCACCCCTTGCTGAGTGTGATGATGAGCCTCTTCCACCAGAGTATGCTAAGGTGCTTGAGGAGGAGGCTTGCAAGGTGTAGAGGGAGAGAGAGGAGGATAATTCTGAGGAGGAGGAAAATAATGATTTTCCATATCCTAAAAATTCCCATATGCAGGGACTGGTGCACCAACTATTGGTGCTGTCTGTGAAGGACATGGGCCTCCTTCAGGCTGCCATCAGGCCACATCCTAGGAGGCTCACCACCCAACCTAAGGGGCCAAGGAAAAAAAGCAGGTATGAGGTTCCTATGCCCAGGGAAACATCTACTTTACCAAGGACATTGTGGAAGGCTCATGAAGAAGGTGAACATGTAACAGGTTTTGCTTTTTACCCAGGGATTGAGATGCTAGATCCAAATAATGCAAATCAGCTTCAGAAAGTCCATGACCTTGCCTTTTAAGACCCTTAAAGAACTAAAAACTGCTTCCAGTGTGTATGGACCAACATCTCCATTTGTCTTAGCATTGTTAGAAACTATTGGAACAGAGGCTAAGACCTATTGCTATGGACAGGCACTCCTAGACAGATGGGATTCAGTATCTTTCATCCCAAGTAAGGGACTAGCAGTACCCAGAGGTTTTTGTTTATTCTGCCAGCATGTCTACAATAAGGGAAAGGGGATTTCTTCCAGGGCTGCCTATCTCGTGGCCAATTTACATTTGGTTTCACCCTTCCTCATCCTCACTCTGCCTAGCAGGTTCTGTAAGCCTCTTCTGATTAATTGACATCAGTTGCGGTTGTTTTGCATTAGATAAGCAGAACCAGGGCTATTTGCTTTTTTTGTCTTTTGGGAAACTTGGTTTGATCTTTGTTGTTTTGTACAACCTTACAATCTTCTGCCTCTGCAGTTAGGGCTGTGCCATTTGAGCCTTTAAAAGTTATTCACTCTACTGGTTGGTGTGAGGTAGTGTCTCTGCTGTTTGGGCTTCACGCCATTGAAATCTTCTCAGGGTCATTTGCAGCATCAGGTGGTGTGAGATAAGATGAAAAAGAAATAATTGTCTCTGAATTGGCATCAACAAGGAGGTGAAAGACCTGTCCTCTCAACATTATAGGACTTTGAAGAAAGAAATTGAAATTAACATAAAAAATGGAAAGATAAAATATTCCTCTGTATTGCAAAGATTAAATTGTTATAATTATGATATCTCCCACAGCAATTAATTGGTTCAACTGAAATCCTATTCAACTACGACATACTTTTTCCTCAGAAATGAAAATCTTAAAATTTATATGGAACAACAAATACCTTAAAGAAGCAAATACATTTAGAGAAGAAAGGACAAAGATATAGGTAACACTCTCCATATTTTAAAGCAATAAAGCTAAAAATAATCAAAACAGAAAGGTATTGGCACAAAACAGACACTTGAATCATAGGAACACTATAGAGTGCCCAGGACTAAACCGTTTTCCATGGACTAATGTATGACAGAGAAGGTAAAGATATATACTGCTGAATTGACAGACTTTTCAACAGCTCATCTGGGCTAAACAAAATATACATAATCAAATTAAGCTTAAACTGATACCAGCCTCAACAACCTGTTCTACATTTTCAACTGATGCTAGACCTGGTTCTCTCTTACCAACATCTACTTGCTTTCCAATAGAAGTTAGCACCCCACCATTCCCTATTTCACAGATAATTCTAGATCCACCCACCACTCCTTGCTATCCAATTGACTCCATACTCGCCTATATACCCTACTTCTCAACTGAAGTCAAGCATGTGTAAGTCTGGCTGTGTTTTCACTTAGGCGAGTTGTAAGGTAAATGAAGGCAGTCTGGTTTCCTTACCCTGGGCAACTAAGGGAAACAGTTTTTTATAACATGGAAAATGGGCCTGAAGAGTATTGTTCTCATAGCCTTGAGACTGGATCTGATAAACTGTTCATATAGCCTTGAGTGGGCTCACATGCATAGTATGAAGCTCTGTTGCATAATTCTGTTGGCACCTTACTGGCTTTGTCTATAATGTAGTATTTAAGGATGTACAGGATCCCTCTGGGTTACATGCTGGGTGATGAGAGACATGTAGTGGGCCACAGTGGATGTCATGGTAGTATGCCCCACAAAGGGGACAGGTGACAATCAGGGGTACATGCAGGTTGAAGTGTGTGTGCTTCCCCCTCTCTTGGATAAAGGCATGTCAGATATCCCAATGGCTCCAGGAATGTTCTTCCATCTTCCTGAATCTGATAAAACTATGTGTCCTTGAAAGGTCACAACACACCAGATGTATCATATATAGTGGAATCAGTGACCTCATCCAAAATAGTACCAGTTATCTCAGTGGGCATTATACTTATCTACTGCCCTGAAAGATCTTTAATCTAGCCATAGAAAGGACAAAAATCAAGACCAGATGGAAACCATCTCTAATTCCTTAAAAACTGCATTCTATCTCTTTTTCAAATTCAAAAGGTCCATGAGCCATAGGAGAAGAAGTCAGATAACTTTTCATTGGTGAGTGAAAATTTATTTCAATGAAAACTCACAGCAGGTCCAGCAGTATATACTGCAAGACCAGGTACTAGGTAAGCACTTGCCATGGCTGATCCAGTTGATTCAACCAAAATAACACAAGGTTTGCCTACTAATACTGAGCAAACAGAGCCTCAGAGAGAAAAGGGATATTCCCAGAACACAACCTCACGTTGGGAAGAGTCATGTGGTATCAAAGATGTGGCCAGTACTTACCTAATAAAATGCTGGTCTAGGATAAGTTGTATGGTATTGAATACCAGACAAATGAAGATGGGGCATCATAATATTTAAAATGTTTTGACAGGGGTAGGCTGCTACCATGGACATTATGAAAATCCTCTGTATTATGCATTGTAAAAGATCCTGAAGGTGACAATCAGATATCACTTTCATATTTAGGTAAACAAAAAAGGACACAATGTAAAACAACATCACCAATAAACACTAAAAGAGTGACAATGTGGAGCTCCTACAGAAACTCAGAGTTCTTTGGGGACACATGTATCAAGACGCAGTGCCCAAACTGAAACAATTTCTGACCTCCAAATGTACTATCATGAGATAGTTGATCAAAAGCAATTATATAACCATTATTTTCGAGGCATTTTTTTAGCTTAGGAACAAAAACCTCCCTTGTTCCTAAGTATGAAGAGTCTAGATAAACAGCATTTTCCCAGTGACTCCACAACAAATAACCCTAATGCAGGGATGGGAAAATAGAGACTTAAACATGTCTAATGGTTCTCAAGTTCCTTCATGCCAGCACTGAGAGCCACCAAAAATCTGGCAACACCACATTCCATCTGAGCTACTGAGGCTTGGCCTCCCCTGCCATGAAGAGACAGGTTCTGGAGAATTTTATGTCTGCTCAATTTAAAGACACTGTACAGAAAACACACACATTAATGAAATCCAGTTGATTTTTTTAAAAAGGCACTGATTGTTGCTTTTATGTAATCAAGGTTTGAAACCTTCATTGTAGAAATTTCAGACAGTAAAGACAAATATTTGGAGATTTAAGGAAGAAATAGAGCCCATTCCCTGGGACAGTATCTGATCACATGACATGTAAAATAAGAAACCCATATAACTGGTAAATGCCTGACAACTGCCACAAAATATTGGTAAAATACAGTGCACATCAATGACAACTGTGATAGTATTAGACAAATTGACACTATGAAGATTTGGTTTGAACAATTATAAATTTCAAGTGAGGCTTGATTCAAAAAGCAACCACCATCAGAGATTACTGGTAGCAATGTGATGGTGGAGAATTTTTTTGTTCAAATTTGACTGTAGCTGTGAAACACATGAACATATTACATACACATATCTTTCTACCTGCAGTCTCATTTCTGTGTAAGTGTCTTCAGCCAAGCAGGAGCATGCGTTAAGACTCAGATTTGTTTAAAAAAATCACAGTTTGTGGTCCAAAGGCCTTTTGCCTCACAGTGTGCCTGTAGTTGGATGGATCACTGTTAGGGAATAATGTTAAGTGAGTTAAGTTGAGTGGGTCCTAATCCAAGAAAAGTTCAGCCTGTCCCAAATGGTCAGATCACAGAGAAACATAGATGAAACACCTGGGAACAAGAAGATTACACACACTCATCTGCAAGAAAAGGAAAGAGTCCCAGGAAAAAACAATCCAGCCTGCAACCTGATCTCAAGATTCGAGTTTCCAGAACTGTAAGTATAATGTGTGCTGTCTACACCCACCAACATAGCACTACATTTTGACAGAGCAAGAAAAGTAATATTCCTCATCAGGAGACAATTTAGATATTTTTGGCAGAACTGTAAATATGGCAGCTGAATGTAATCAAGTCTTAGTCTAATGGCATTGTTTGACTGTGACCCTGTGAAAAATGCTCTCCCTTGTGGAAATTCCTGAAAATAAGTCACCTCACAGATTCTGACCTGAGGGGTCTAGGTTTGTTATGTGATAAGTTGCACAAAAACTGTTGCAATAGCTTAGTTACATCTGCCATTTTGTGTATAAATAATGCTATCAAGTGTGATAGTATGTAAGTGTTTGAGAAAGACTGAAAGGACAATGGAGCGGACTGCTACACAAACACTGAAGGAACACAGTTCCATGAAAAAGTATAGCCAATTGCAAGATGCTTATGGTTTGCTGTAAAGTTGAACAGCATATCATCTTCTCTAATATTATGAAAAATACATGAGCCTTGACTTTGTAACACCTTCATTTAGTGGCTGGTGGTGGAGAGATTGGATGCTCAGATTCCATTGTTAGAGGGACTGAGTGAGATCTAGTGTGGGACTCAGGAAGTGTCCCAAGAATTGCATAGAATGGAGTCTGGGATATGGGATAAGCCTTGTCCTCTTAAGATTTGGGCTACAGAGACCTTCTCTGTGTAATCTCACCTCTGACAGGTTTTGACTGTTGTTTTGGTGTACCTGCCACCTCTCTAAGGCTACAGAGAGTTTGTAGCTGTCTAACTGCTCCTCCATGAATTTCTGTGTGGAGCTTTGTAAAGATGTTGCCTGGTACTCAGTCAAGAAACATTATGGGGCTGCCTGGCATAGCCGCAGATGGAACGTCACCATATTTTTTTTCAATTCTTATCAGGTACAATGGGAAAACTACAGATAATTTAAACATTAAGACAAACCAAAGGACAACTCAGTAGCTCAGAATTATAAGAACATAGAGTACCTGTTTCTACAGCACTCCCTTCTTATTCTGCTAGCCATGACCCGAGGTACACAACTGACAGATCCATCAGTATTCCAATATCTAACTGCTTCTGACTAGAAAAGTCATCCACTTCTCTTGATATTTTCCCCTAAAACAACAGAAAAAAATTGTCAGTGGCTGCAATGCTGCCCATGTGGGATCACAGTAATGGCCTAGGATACCTGAGAACACTAAGAGCTGAATTAGTAAAGTTGTTAGACAGAAAGCCAGAATCATTTTTACAGTGAGGGAAACAGTTTTATTATGGCCTTTTCTAAAAGACACATCCTGAGAAAGTGTGGAGACAGCTGGCAAACATTTTGATCTCTCAGCCTTCTTCAGTAAAGTAAACTTGATAGGGATCTGTCTCTAGAATATGGGCAACAACCTGATTTCTACTGGTTTGTTTTGACAATGAGGAAGTGATCAACCTTCTTAAAAGTTACTTTAACTGGGTGCTTTTATTCCAATTAGACTTCCCTGAAAGGTTCTCAGGGATGTTGACAGCTCACACATTACCCCTCCATTAATATGCAAATACATCAGGGTCCACCTTTTCTACAATTCCTAGGAAGGTAAAAAGGGCTCCAAGTTGTAGAAGGAATAACTGAGTTCAAACACTTATTTTGTGATCACATTAGTGACATTGTGTTTCTTTGGATTCTCCAGTGACCCAGCTGGCTCACTGGGGATGAGGACTGGAACAATTTTCTAGAGACATTGTGACAGGTGTATCACATACAACGAAAAACACTGGAGGGTGGTGTTAAATGTGTTTTGTGGAAAACCTCAGACATGGCAAATTACCAAAAAAAAAAAAAAAAGTAATATGTAGCTGGAAATAGTAGTTGAATCAGGTCTTAGATTCATCAATATTATTTTGGAAAAATCATACAAATGTGGATAACCATTTTTTGCTACTCACCTCTATGGGGTTAACCCTAAGAAAACATCTAAATGTAATTATTTCTGCCATATAACTCTCTGTGGACTCCTGTTATAGTAGGAATTGGACTTTGTGCTCATGTCAGCCTACATCACATGCAACCTTCATAATGGTTTCCCATGGATGCTATCTGCTGATATGAACATTTTTTGTCACCACACAGTGGTTTTGAACTAGCTTCTCCACAATAAGGCCAAAGTGATGTGAAGTCACGTACATGTTCCAAGTAAAAATACTGTCATCCCGATCAGGTGGCCCCGTTGTTGCAGTATCATCCCATTCAGCATATAGTTGCTGGTTAAGTCCCCAGTCAGGGCACCTATGTAGGTTGTGGTTTCAATCCCTGATAAGGCAGGGTATATGAAAAGCAAGTGATCAATGTTTCTCTTTCACATAGGTGATATCTGTCTCTCTGCTTCTCTCTCTATTCTGCCCTTGTGAAAAATAAATACAATGTATCTTTGTGTGAAGATTTTTAAAAATTTATTTTTTAAAATGTCACTTTTCACTCATTTACTCTTTTGTATATGATATTTCTTTATGTTTGCTTTAGCCCCTCTCCTTTTTTCCTAACTCCTTCTCTCTCTGTCTATTTCTCCCTTTTTATATATATTTTAGGGGGTTGGGGTACTAGAAGCATGTATTGGGTTGAGGAAAAAGGCTACCAAGTCTCCTCCACCCAAAACACAAGTGATCTGGCCTAAAATGTCCATGGTTAACACATGACAAGAGCCCCAATACTGATGCACATGGGTATTTACTGTGTATTAGTTTTCAGGTTCTTTATACATGGTGCATGTATGGAATCAAGGAAGGGTGTTGATGAAGCTTCTCTGTTGGATCAGATATGGTATTCTTTATGACTTATATGCTAAAAGCTCTGAGGTGCTATATTTTGTCACATTACTTCCAGTCAATATTGCATGAGGGAGATATGAGGTTCAGAAGAATAGAAATGTTCAGAGCAAGACCTGGGGGCCAGTAACCTGAGAGACACCAGTTATAAAACTGCAAAGTCATCTAAGGAGTTGTCACTGAGCAGGCTTAGTCTTCAGCCAGAATGAAAGTCTGCAAACACAGGTGTTCTTACACACTCCTTTGCTCAGGTTCTGAGCTGTTGAAGGAAAAGTAGCTAAGTGAAAGATAGTTATAGAGAGGGGGTGAGCATGGAAAATGAGGAGGAAAACTAGCATAAATTAAAAAAAAATAAGGAGATTTAACCATGCTGGACATCAGTTAGTAATCATGGAATGCAGGCAGCAATTCAGTCAATTGGAGGGCAAAGAGATGGGTGCTCTAGAAGTTTCTGTGAGGCAGGGATTGGTGAGGTGCTCACTTCAGTGGGAAGACAGGGAGAGGTGAGTAAGAGAGAAGCAGGGATGGTGTCAGTTGAAAATATGGAAGAGGTGGGAAGAGCTGTTATCAGGTTAAAATTATTTTTATATATGATGTAAGAATGTAGATGAGTTTTATTGAATGCATAAATTTTTCTTTTCCAAGACACGTTTTTGAAAAGTCTCTCAAATGCTTAGTGTGTATTTTTTTCTTCTATCTCATAGATTACTTATTAATGTAAGAGGGTTTAATTCTGAATTGTCTATACTCTTCCATTGATTTAGGTGTCTGATTTGGGTTGATACCTTTCTGTTTTGAGAGTTTAACATAGTTCTAAAGTATTATTATACTTTGTTCTATGTACATTATGTATTGATACATATATAATATATATAATTTATATTATATATTTATTAAAATATTGTCATACTCTTACAGTACAGTTTGAGAACACCAAATGTGATATCCCCAACATTGTGTTTTGGTCTCCAAAATATTTGGGTTATTTAAAGTATTTGTGGTTCCTTATACATTTAAAAGTTCTTTTTTTTTTTTAAATTCTGGGCAGTAGCCTTGATAATGTTTGATTGAATTAATAGCTTTGGGAAGTATTACAATTATAACAATTTAATCTTCCCATTGCATAGGAATGATTTATCTTTCCATTTTTTTGTGTTCTTTTCACTTTCTCTCTTCAGTGACCTTTAATTTTGAGAGTACAGGTCTTTCACCTCTTTGTTTATTCCAATTCACAGGCATTTATTTCTCTTCCATGTGATTGTAAATGGGATTAGTTTTTTTACATCTTTCATTGTTTATTAATGCTATGAATGTATCAGATTTCTATACATTTAGTTTTAATTTCATTCTTAATGAATTATATTATTAATTCTGCTAATTTTGTTGAATTCCATAAAAATTGTAGATGGGTGGCAAGATGGCAGAGGAGTGAGTGGAGGGTACACAAACCTCCTCCCAGGGCCCACCTGGAATAACAACTAAATTGTGGAGAAATTACCCAGAAGAACAACTAAACTATAGCAAGAGAGAAGCCTTAGAACCTCAGACAGATAGAAGAATGACCCTCGGCATAACCTGTCTGGTAACAAGTGTGGTGGAGTCCCAACAGCCTTGGCTTGGTTCTAATAGGCAGCAATACGTGAGGGATAATTAAGCATCATATTAGAAGCCCCTGAGAGGAATGGAGTCTAAACTCTAAGCTGGGATCCCCAGTCTAGAACACTAAAGCCAGAAAGTATAAACATAACAACAAGCAGCAATAATTGGCAGGGTTAGCTCTGCCAGAGACAGATGGCTAGAGACACAAACAGCCATTTACTGGGCCATAGCACATATTTTCATTTGCTGTCACTTATCCTGGGTTCCAGCAAAGGTGGGAGCACTGTGGTCTGGATATGCCTGAGCAGAGACTGGTGATGGAAATGTTGGGGAGAGTTAGAGAGAGTAAGCACAGTGAACCCAGTGGTCGGTCATCCCCAAAACCCCAGCAGCCAATGTACTCAGGCAGACCCTGCTTTTGTGAGTGACAGCAGCCCGAGGGGAAACAATAGCCCAAACCCTAAGAGAGACTCTGACCTTGCTCTGTGTTTCTTAAGCCTGACTGCAGAGTGCAGAGAGACTGAATTAATAACTAAAGAAGACAGCTACAGATGTAAATCCCTGGCAAAGGGGTGGGCAGAGTATACTAGAGATGCTTGAGGAGATACCAGGGATTCAGGCATGGAGGAGAGAACTGAGAGACCAGTCGCTGGAAATCTTGTCCCTAGTCATCTCCCATGCTGCAGCAGCCATCCTATCCATGAATACCTCTCCCCTCTCAGCAGCAGCATGAGGGAAGACAATAATGCCAACTCCAGGAGAAATTATGGCCCTCCCTATGGTGCTTAAGCGTGACTGCTGAGTGCAAACTAACTAAAAACTGAGACAATTATAGTAAGCAGAACTCTGGCAGTCACAGAGCAGGCAGCCTAAGGTCAGACAGGGTCAACATCTGACACCACTAGAGGCGGATCCAGAAAGGAAAAAAAGTGCTAAATACTAAAGTCTACTGAGATGGAATTGACTCTTGTCTTCTCCATAACTAGTAATATATTCTTTTCTGCATAGCACTTAAATGCTCACTTCATGTCCAGCAAGTTAGTGTATAATAAGTCACCAGAATTTATACTGTAGTTTATTTCTCTCCTTTCCTAAAATAGACTTAATCAAATTACATCCTTGTTAAAACTGTTTATTTGCCATTGATACTGATATTGTAGAGGGAGGTATTTTTGTGGAGGTGGGTCTGTTCCCTGGGTCAAAGTAATTTATAGACTCAATTCAATCCCAACTAAAGTAACAATGACATATTTCACAGATGTGGCACAAACATTTCCAAAATTTGTATGGAACCATAAACATCCCCGAATAGCCACAGCAATGTAGACAAAGAAGAACAGAGTAAGAAGTGTCACAATACTTGATATGAAACTGTATTACAAGTTCATTGTAAACAAAACACTCTGGTACAAGCATAAGAACAGACAGTTAGACCAATGGAACATATAAGAAAGCATGGTAATAAACCCAAGTGTCTATGGTGAATTAATATTTGACAATGTGGGAAGAAGCATAAAACGAAGTAAAAATAGTATCTTCAACAAATGTTGTTGGGAGAGCTGGAAAGCTACATGGATAAATTTCAAACTCGATCATCAACTTAAGCCATACACAAATATAAATTCAAGGTGGATAAAAGAATTAAATATAATTCATGACACCATAAAAGTCTGAGAGGAGAACATAGGCAGGGAAATCTCAGATATTTCATGAAGCCATATTTTCACCTATATGTCCACTAGAGCAAGGAAAGAATTCACAAATGGGATCTCATCAAAATGAAAAGCTTCTCTATGGCTAAAGAAACAGCATTAAAAAAGAGAGAACAAACTATATGGGAAAACAAATTAGGCAATAATACCTTGGACAAGGGTTCGATCTCTGAAGTGTATAAAGAAGTTATATGACTCAATGACAGGAAGACATACAACCCAATTAAAAAATTAGAAAAGGACTTGAACAGAGACTTTTCAAGGAGAACATACAGAGGGCCCAGAGATATATGAAAAGATGCTTAGCATCAATAGCCTTCAAAGAAATGCACATTAAAACCACAATGAAATACCACTTCATACTGGTTAGAGTGGCCTTCACAAACAAAGCAACAAACAAGTGTTGAAGAGGATGTAGAGAAAAGGAAACCCTAGTGCACTATGGTGGGAATGCAGACTGGTACAGCCACTGTGGAAAACAGTATGGAATTTCCTCAGAAGAATAAAAATGGAACTGCGTTTTGACACAGCAACTCCATTTCTGGGAGTAGATCCTAAGAACTAGGAAACATAAATTCAAAAGAACCTATGCACCCCAATGTTCATTGCCACAGAATTCATACTAGCCAAGTGCTGGAAGCAACCTAAGTGCCCATCAGTAAATGAATGGTTTAAAAAATAGTGGTACAATTACATGATGGAATACTACCCAGTAGAAAGAAATGAGCTCCTACCTTTTGTGACAGCATGGATGGGACTGAAGAGCATAATGCTAAATGAAATAAGCCAGGCAGTGAAAGACAAATACCATTTGATTTCACTTATAAGTGGAACCTAATCAACAAAACATACAGGCAAGGAAAATATAACCAGAGACATTGAAATTATGAACAAACTGACAGTAATCAGAAGAGAGGTGGGAGGGGATATTGGGGAGAAAAAGGAGGAAGGGTTGTTAGAAACATTTACAAAGGACATGTGAAAAAACCATAGGGTGTTAGGATCAAGGATGGGAAGCAGGGATGGCTGTTCTGAGGGGAATGGTGGGGGAAAATGGAGACAACTGTACTCAAACATCGATACAAAAAGGAAGAAAAAAAAGACTTTCCATATATAGTATCATGTCATCTACAAATACTCAGTTATCATTCTTTTTTAGTTAGATGCATTTATTTTTGACTGCTATGTTTAAAAATATTCCATTATTATTTTTAATAATAGTAATGAGAGTAGACATTCTTGACATGTCTTTGATCTTCAAAATGTTTACATTATTTCACAAAGGAGTATTGTGTTAGCTGTGAGGCCATCATATATAGCCTTTTTGAAGCTGAGATCTTTCCTTCTATTAGCATTCTTTGAAATATTTTTATCAGTAATACATATTTAGTTTTTCAAAGGCTTTTGCTGTAACTCTCACATAATCATATGACTCTTGTTTTTGGTTTTTGATGTGGTGGATTGCACTGTTTGCTGGATGTTGAGCCATTCTTTCATCAGTGGTGAAATTCATACTTGATCAGGGTGTATAATCATTTAAAATATTATTAAATTTGGTATGCTACTGTTTTGTTGAGAATTTTGGTCTGGACACTTTTCAAGAATGTAAGTCAGTCTCTCTCTCTCTCTCTCTCTCCCTCCCTCCTCTGCAGTGTCTTTCTGTACTTTTAGTAGAAGAGTAATACTGTCCCTGCAAATTAAATTTGGAAGTGAACTTCTTCAATTTATTAATTATTTAAAAATAAGTGTTAGAATTCCTGCATAAATCTACGTAGTCCTGGGTTATTTTCTTTTGATGTTTTGATTATTACTTCAAATTTCTGGCTGGTAATTGTGTTGTTAAGCTTATGTAATTCTTACTGGTTTAGCCTCAAAGTGTGAATTTTTAAAAAGTGTCCCATTTTATTAAATTGCCAAATTATTTGAATATAAGTTTGATTATATTTCTCAGTAATTCTTTGTGCTTTTGTGTTCTATTAATATCTATCAACCAATCATGGTGTAATATTGCAATTGAGTCTATTTGTATTTTTTATTTAAACACAGAACAACAATGCAACAATTGGAATATAAATAAATAAATAAACAAATAAATAATAAATAACAAAAGAAGTGGAAAAAACAAACACAGTGTTTTTAAATAAGATTACTTTTCCTAAATCATCTCATATGACACATAATTATTAAAGGACCCTTTGAGATAAATAATTTTTGATCTCAGTATTGCAGATTATAAAAAAAGGCATTATATCTACTTTAAAGTCACAACAGTTTCCCCTTCCATTTCCAGATTTTCAACAGGAAAAAATTTATTTCTGCAGCTATCCCTCAAATGGTACAGAAAAGATGTTTAAAAGATTGAGGAGAAAGTTGGAAAAGAGAAGGGGTTCTCAGCAAGGGACTCTCACTAGTGTTTCTACAACTGACTCTGTGGGTCTGAACTTCACAAAGGCTAGTTCCATGTTCTCTGTAGGCAGAGGGTGAAGATAGCACAGTTTATGGTGAACAAGCATAATCAAAACACCATCGGTTAAAGGAAATAAAACAAAGTGGAAAGAGTTTTAGAAAGTCCCTTCAATAAGTGGTACTCAAAAATCAGAAAATAATAGATACCAAAAATAAACCTGGCCAACTCTATAACAGCATTTACAAGAAAAAAAATTAAACTAATGTCAGCCCTTCCATCTCTCCCAGAATTTCAAGAGATGGAAATTCCATGTACCTTACATTTATTTGTGATTTATTCTAGCCCTGTCCAACTTCCATTTCTTCAAACTGACAGCAACACCATACCTCTCCCTGCCTTCCAGCTGATACTGTCCCTTCCCACCTGTCTTTGCCTTTAAACTGACACCAAGTCCACACACCTTTTTCCAGGGTTCAAATAGTCCAGCCTTGCATTCTTCTCCATGTCCTCCAACTGAACCCAGTCTCATCCATGTCAGCCTACCTTCCAACTTGTGACAATATCGCTCATGTATGTTTAAGTACTAACTAACAAGGACACTGTTCATTTGATCCTTACAAGCCCTGTTTCTATCAATTTTTTTCACTCAACTCCTTCAAAAGCCCAGAATCTGAAAACACCAGTGTGAAAACATACCAGTAATGGCTCCCCTTAATTCTGGGTGAAGACTGAGCTTCCTCAGGTAAGACATCCCAAGAAAATGCCCAAGAAAGACATATCAGAAACTCTTGCTCCCAGTTCTCTAAAACTGGGCCTATTTTTAAACTTCAGCTTTCTAGCTTTCTGCCTAGGATGTATCTCTCTTTGCAAGTCCCAATGCTCCCTTCTGAATGCTTCCAAGCTTTGGTGCCTAACATATCCCATGCAATATTTATTTCATAGGGCAGGACAAAATGTAGCTAATCAAATGATTTTTGCTAAGTACCTCATAAAGGATACACCTTTGATATATCACAAAGGGCACATCCTCAGCTTGCAGCACTTCAAAATCCACATCACATATAAATATTTTGAGAGCTAATCCTCAACATGCACAGTGTATATATTCACACTGGGGCTCTTATGTGCATAAATTATTGACATTTTAAGTGAAATAGTTTATATTCATCTTCATTCCACATCATAAAATATTTTGCAGTACCTTGGTTTCTACAGAATAAATGCCTCTAGAAACCCAATTTCACAAAGAGATAGACAAGAGAAAGACACAGATTAATTGAGAGTGTTAGAAGACCAGAGAAAGGTGAAAACAAGTAGAGGCATGACTGCTGCAGCCCACTGAGTTGGGCGTCACCCTGTGAACCTAAATGTCACTGGTTCCATTCAAGTCACGGTCCATACCTGGGTTGCAAGCCAGGCCCCTCTTTGGAGAATATTATGGGGGCAAGTAGATATTTCTCTCCATTTTTTCTCTACCTTCCCATCTCTCCACAAATAAATAAAATAATTTCTAAAAAGATGAAAATATTTATTTGGAACCTAATAAAAAACAAACAAGCAAGCAAAATATAACCAAAGATATTGGAATTAAGAACAATCTGACAGTGACCAGAGGGGAGGTGAAAGGGCATAATGGGGTGAACTGTGGAAAGGGATTTCAGGAACAGCAGTAAAGGACACATGTATAAAACAAAAGGGGGTGGAATCAGGGGAGGGAGGTGAGGGTAGCTTGGGTGTGGGATATTGGTATGGATTAATTGCAGAAAACTGTGCTTGAATAACTATAAAATAATTTTAAAAAGTAAAAAAGATGAAAAAAGTATATTGGAGATGAAAACCTTGTCTGAGCTATCACTGTCAAGTATGTTTTCCCATACACTTGGTCCCCTTTGCACTTTGCTGATGCTTTGTTTATCCATGCAGAAGTTTTTGTTCTTATGAAGTCCCTTTTTTTAATTTTTCCTGTATGGCATTTGCTCTAGAGGAAATATCAGTGAAATTTTGCTCTGTGGAATATCTGAGGTTTTCCTGCATGTGTTTGATGCATATGCTTTGGGTAGTATAGAGAATTTGATGTTGTTAAAACACCATGCTTCTAAAGAATTAATAGATCAAAGAGGGAAATGAATAGAAACTAAACATACCTTGAGACTCACACCAATGAAGAAACAACCTAATGAAATTTAGTATATTAAAGCAGTTAAAAGGGAAAAGAGTATAGCTACATAGGGCTACCAAGAGCAGAATTATGATACAAAAAAATCTGTTAAATTTATCACTGCAGAAACCAGACACATAAAAACTCACAAACACATAAGGAGAGGAAAATTTATAACACAGATATGAGTACAAATAAGTAAAACAAAACTATAAGGTTATAATTAATAAAGTGAAACCTGATTTACTCAAAAAGAAATAGAATGAACAACCCAATAGTAAGACTCATCAAAGAGGAACAAAAAATGAATAAAGTCAAAAATGAAAATGTCATCTGATGGCACATGTTGACAAAATCATTAAAAATATTACAAATCATTACTTACCAACATACTTGACAATTTAGGTAAAATAAATTTCACAGAAAAACATAAAGCCTCCCAAGTTTCAACTAGAAAGAAACAGTCTCTATAGACACATTCTTAGCCATGAAATTGAAGCAACAATAAAAAGTCCCAACAAAACCCCAAGTCCCAGGACTATATGATGTACAGGATAAGTCAACCAAATGTTTAAATAATAATTAATACATTTTCTCTTGAAAGTTTTTTAAAAACCATAGAATAACACTTCCAAATTTATATTATGAGACCAGCACTAATCTGATAATAATACCAAAGAAATGTAAAACAAAGGGAAAGCTTTCAGGCCAATATTCCTAAGAAACATAGGTGCCACAGTTCTTAACAGAATAATAGCAAACAGAATTTTTCAGTATGCCATGGGTGGTGTGGCTCAGTAGATTGAGTACTGGCCTGTGAAACAAAGGGTTGCTGATTCGATCACCAGTCAGAGCACATGCCTGGGTTGGGGGCCAGATCCCCAGTAGGGGATGCACTAGAGGCATTCACACATTGATGTTTCTCTCCCTCTGTTTTTCTCTCCCTTTCCTCTCTAAAAATTAAATCAATAAAATGTTAAGAATAACAATTAATCAGTATGTTCAAAGAACTGCATGTTATAATCAAGTAGGAATTACACCAAAAACACATATCTGCTTCAACATTTTAAAACATTAAGGTGACTAAACAAATCAACAAAATCAAGAATTATAGTCACATGATCATCAAAAAGTTGCAGAAAAGCTGTTTGGAAAATCTCAATATCTATTAGGATTAAACAACATTCAAAAAGAATATACAATGAAAATCTCTCATGTTGATAAGGGCTATAAAGGCTAAGCCCACAGCTATTATCATACTCAATTGTGGAAAATATGAAGCTTTCTTCCTAAGATCAGAAAAGAGGAAAAGAAATGTCCACTCTCTCCACTCTGTTTCAACCTACTGCTAGAACTTGTAGGTACAACATACTGAAAACAAAACAAAATGAAATCAGTGCATTTAATCAATAAGTAGAAAAGTAAAATAGCCCCTTTTTGCAGGTGATACCAGTATAGAGAAACACAGGGGAATCAAGAAAATGGATAGAATTAATACAACAAACTTACTGAAGAATCAAAATACAATGTTAACATGCAGAAATTTGACACATTTGTTTACACAAGTAAAAAATCTGGAAAAGAAATATGACTAGTGTTACTCAGTGGGTTGGGCATCATCTCAACAATGGGAAGTCACTAATTCACTTCAAAGTAAGAGCATGTGCCCAGAATGCAAGCAAGGTCCCAGGTTGGGTATGTGTGGGAGGTAAGTGATCCATGCTTCTCTCACACACTGATGATTCTTTCTCATTCTTCCTCCCTTTCACTCTACCTAAAAATTAATGAATAAAATCTAAACAAAACATCCAAGGAAGAAATAGAGGAAATAATTCCACTTCCAGCTGCATAAAAAAGAATGAAATGTTGGGAAATGAATGAAATTAAATATGTGAAAGTACTCTAGAATCATACTTATAAGACAATGAATAAAAATTTGACAAGGAAACAGAATAAATCATGCTAATAAATAGTAAAGGTTAGATTATTACAAAGAATCATACTTTCCAAAGCAATTTACAAGTTTAATGCAATTTCAATCAAAATACCAATTTTAGTCTTCTCAGAACCATAATGAATAATTCTAAAGTTTACATGGAATCAAAAGGACTCAAAATTGTCAAAGTAATTGAGAAAGTAGAATAGAGTTGGAAAGGTCACAATCCTAGATCTCAAATCACACCACAAGGAAATACTAATCACAACAGTATAGTATTGGTGCAAAAAGTCCATGAAGATTAATGGAAATAGAAAGCCCAGAAATAAAACTTCACTATTTTTTTTATTTTCTTAAATTTTTATTTTACTTGTCCAAGTACAGTTTTCTGCCTTTTACCCTCATCCCAGCCCACCCCCCAGCCCTCCCCACCATCCTCCCATTTCCACCTTCCTCTTTTTATTGTCCATGTGTCCTTTATACTTGTTCCTGCAAACCCTTCCCATTTCCCCTGAAATACCCTCCTCCCTCCCCTCTGGTCACTGTCAGCATGTTCTCTATTTCAGTGTCTATAGTTATATTTTGCTTGTTTGTGTGTTTTGTTGATTAGATTCCTGTTAAAAGTGAGATCACATGGTATTTGCCTTTCATCACCTGGCTTATTTTGCTTAGCTTAATGCTTTCCAGTTCCATCCATGCTTTTGTAAAGGGTAGGAGCTCCTTTTTTCTTTCTGCTGCATAGGATTCCATTGTGTAAATGTACCATAACTTTTTGATCCATTAATTTATTGATGGGCACCTAGGTTGCCTCCAGCACTTGGCTATTGTAAATTGTGCTGCTATGAACATTGGGGCACATAGGTTCTTTTGGATTGGTGTTTCAGGGTTCTTAGGATATAATCCTAGCAGTGGAATTGCTGGGTCAAAAGGCAGATCAATCTTCACTTTTGTGGACAAGTAATGTGTGACAAATGATGTAAAAGTATGCACTGCAGTAAAGACAGTCTCTTCAATAAGTGGTCTTCAGGAAACAGAACAGACGCATGCTCAAACCAGACTGAAATAATCTCTTAAGCAACATACAAAAATACGCTTACACTGTAGCAAGCACTATACAACTTTCCCAGGATTCCATCTGACAGCAGCCCTACTCACCACTTTTGATGTGGCCCCAGCACAAGGGGTCCATGTGTTTTGGATGCAATGAACAATTTCAAACAGACTACAGAAGTCCTGTGGAGAAAAAAAAAAGGACAGCATGGCCACTCTGAGTGAGAGAGGGCCTAGACAGGCTTTTATTGCTTTTCTGGGTACATTGCATCAAGGATGGTCCTCATTTACCATGCACAGGTTTGCTTTAAGTGGTTACCTTTTACAGATTACAAAGGAGAGGAAGTTGCTAATTACTACAAAGAAAAAGGATATTTGCAAATGTGAAGGAAAAAAGTGGTTGAACTGGTTACACTTGTCCCCAGGAGGTTTAGCATAGATTTGAGGAAGTTACTTGAAACTTTCCTGGCCCAATTTAGGGTGAGGAAATTTTAGGAAAAGCAAGCTTCAAAGCAGCCTAGGTACAATGCAGGTATGATTTCCCATGGGAGAACCTATCCGTGGGATTGTGTCCTGTGTGCTGATTCACTCCCCACTGGATTTTCTGAGTCAGGGGCTGGTCTACATTCCCCATGTCATGCAGAATGGTCCCCTATACACGTTTTGTCTTTAAACTGATGACAGATTTTCCACATCTGCTTATATTCCTGCTGACTCCAGCCCCACTCACATCTCTGCAGTCTAATTGATGATCTCCATGTCTTCCAACTGATGACAGCACCACCTGTCTTATCCCAGACCTGCCTCTGTTCTAATGATATTCACACACTTCATTTTTCAAAAGCTCCACACCTAGGATTACAAGCGTTGAAGAATACCAGAGCTGCAACACACCTATTCTAGCTGAGGCCTAACCCGACTCCTTGAGACCTTCAGAGAAGATGCCCCAGAGAGGCACATTGGAGATTCTTTCAGTTTTCTAAAATTGGGTCTTATTTATGGCTTCAGCTCTTTCCAGCTTTCCTCCTGGACAGCCCCTGTCTCTCTGGTAACTGGCACCTGGGCCCTGCTGCTGACCTCCCTACCCTCCTGAGTCTAAGAGTTTTCATGCCATATCTACCAAATACAAAATGACATACTGTAGAAATGTAGAAATGATTATCAAATTCCTCATAGATGACACAGCTTTGATCCATCTCAGAGCCACATCCACAGCCTACACTGCCTTCAAATGCACAACATATATAAATATTTTTGAAGACTAAAGAAGAGCAAACACTTAGTACGCTTCTGCACTGAGCTTTTCAAGTATAGTAACTGTTGACATTCTAGGTCAAGTATGCCTGTTTGGGGTGGTTGTCTTCCGAATAGAAGAAGATTCTATAGCGTCTTGTCCTCTACCTCTCCCAAATGCTTGACCCAAAACTTCCAATATAGATACAAAAAAGGAGAAAGAAACAGGGAGAGATACAAAACAAGAGACTGAAACAAAATAAAATGAGCAAAACAACACAAAGAGTAAATAAATGTGGAATTGTGTTTAAATATATCTTGTGTGTGACTTTTCATCACATTGGCTGTTATCTGTTGTGGAGGATCCGGTTGGTAACCACTTAGTGGTGAAACTAAGATGTACATATCAGTAGGAGGGGTCTACTGAGAGCCAAATAGGTGACTGCCCACCATGTAGGTTTACATCACGCACAAGGCCTGATGACAAGTATAACAGAATATTGTATAAAATAAAGAACATCTTTGTCTTCTTAACTAACTTCTTTAAGGGGAAGATTTCAAAATGTGGCTCAGTGTAGCATGACTCACTGAGGATCACATTAGTGAAAGTCAAGTTTAAGCCCTTCTTATAATTTTGCCATCTCTGAGTTTTTGCATCAAACATATATAACAATGGCCCACAGATGTTATAGGGTTTTTGTTATATGCAACTAATGTCTCTAGGAATTAGTTTCTTGCCTCTTCTACACTGTGCAGCTGTGGTTACTCAGGAGTATCAGGAAGACACATGCATTATGCAGGAAACTAAATGAATCAGAAATCAAAAGTGTAACTGCAGCTCTTTCTCCTGAAAGATAGGACACTGGTGTCACTATTGAGAAGTCATGGGGAGGGCTGTGTTGGAAATATTTGTATATTTATGGAGGTATTGTAAGTGAGCAGGTGAAAGACCTGAGTCATTTACTGGTAAGTCTTTTAAAGGAAAAGTGCCATGGAATAGAATGTTGAAGAAGTTACTTCACTTCTTTGGTGATGGCACAATACAGACATTAGAGGTCTTGTAACCAGGCGCCACATTTCTGAGACTGTCCCCCATTAACTTACTTGAGTGAAGAGAGTTGAGAGAGGAGGATGTTGTCCAATCATCTCCAGAATTTCTTAGACTTTGGCATTTGAAAATCCTATACTAAAATGGTTCACTTACTATAGACAGTGGCTCTAACCTATCCTTTAAGGTCTAAGGTCGGTCAGTAGTGTGGAGCCTCAGTTTGACTGCCCAGGGCAGACCAACCAAGGTAACACCATGACTGTGATCCAATGTGGGAATCTTACCAGTCCCTGTCATTTCTCCTCCTCCTGTGAGTGTTGGAGTAGATGAAACTGCAAGTAATTGTTCACAGATTTTTTTAATGATTCTTATCTGTGGTGTGAGTTAGAAACTTGTTGTAAAAAATTTTGTTTGTCTTTTCCTGCTTGACGTGTTACAAGAAACTTGTAAATTGTAAATGTTTTTTTTTAAAGAATTAGCACTTTCATTGCTTTCTTCTTTGTGTCCCAATTGTATTTATTTGTGGTCTGATATATGTTCTATTTATTCTTCTACATGAATTGATTAGTATTTTAAATGTTTTTCATATTTTCTCATCTTGAGGTAGTCCTGAAATATATACATTTTCTTCTACATGTGCTTTTGCTGTGTCTCAGATTTAGTTGTTTTATTATTATTTTTTTTTGGTATTTTCATGTGTCTTAAAGTAGATTCTGCGGTTTTTGTTAGTATCTTTAATTTATTGGTTGTTTAAAAACTGTTGGTTAATTTGCAGTTACTTGTGTTGTTTCTGTTTTATTTTCTTGATACTTGATATCGAGTTTCTTACAATTGGGGTCAGGTAATACAGTGGATATAATTTCATATTTTTAAAATTTATTAGGACTTGATTTGGTGCCTTGTACATGATTTGCCTTTGAAAATGTTCCATGTACACAAGAATATGCATAAAATGCAGTTTCTTTTTAAATGTTCTATAAAGGTCTTCCATAACAATCTGGTCCTATGTTGCAGATAATATCATTAGTATCATTTTAAATATTTTTTATTCCTCAACTGAATATATATTTTCATTGATTTTAGAGAATAATAAAGGGAAACAAAGAAAGTTGTTGAGAATGAGGGAGAGGGAGAGAGTCAGAGGTTGGGGGAGAAAGAGAGAGAGAAACAAACGGCGAGAGAGCGAGAGCGAGAGAGAGAGAGATGAAGAGAAATATTGATGAGAGAGAAACATTAGTGAGTTGTCTTTCCTGGGCACCTCAAATATGGATCAAACCTGCAACATATTTATGTACCCTGACCAATTGAACTCACTATCTTTTGGTGGAACACTTAAACCAATTGTGTCACATGGCCAAAGGGAGTTCTTAAATAACTAACAGTACAGTATTTAAAAAATAAGAACTGGAAGGGGGGAAGATGGCAGTGCAGTAGAAAGGAGCATATTTCCCTTCCCCCTACACATGGGAGAATATCCTGGCCAATTTACATCGGAACAGAGCAAACAGCCATCAGAAACACAGCATATTTGAAATCAGGAGATCAAAAATTGTAGTGAACACTGAAAAACCAGACAACAAAAATAAAACAAAACAAAACAACAACAACAACAAAACAACAACCCTGGAAACTGTGAAAAAAACAGAGATAATCCCAAGGAAGGGGCATTTCAACAGATAAGACAGTGGAACCTGTGAACACCAGGATACCTGAAGCAGACAGCACCATTGAATCTCACAGGTATTCTACCACAGAAGTTCACACCATAAACCCAGGGAGCCAGAACAGACCAATTTAAGAAGTTAAGGCTAATAAGAAGAACCTCAAAAACAATGGCAAGACAAAGAAACAATCCCCAAATGAAAGGAAAGGAGGAAGCCCCAGAGAGAATGCTAAATGAAACAGAGTCAGCTCAACTGTCAGATTTTGAGTTCAAAACAATGGTTGTCAGGAAGCTCCATGAGCTCTCAATGAGCTACCAGAAACTACAGGGAAGTTACGATGAACTCACTGCAAACTATATCAACATGAAAAAGGAAATAGAAACTACCAACAAGGGCCAAGAGGAAATGAAGAGTACAATTTCTGAACTGAAGAACACAGTGGAAGGAATGAAAAGCAGAATTGATGAAGCAGAAGATCGGATTAGTCAGTTGGAGGACCAAGTAAAAAAAACACCCAGAAAGAGCAAGAAAAGGAAAAGAGGCTCAAAAAGAATGAAGAGGGATTAAGAGAAATGCAAGACAATATGAAACATAATGATATCCGTATAATAGGGATACCAGAGGGAGAAGAAGAAAAGTAAGGGATAGAAAACCTATTTGAAAAAGTAATGATGGAAAACTTCCCTAATTTGATGAGAGAAAAAGTCACACAAATCCAGGAATCACAGAGAATCCCAATCAAGAGGAACACAAAGAGGCCCACTTCAAGACACATCATAATTAAAATGGCAAAATTCCAAGACAAAGAGAGAATCTTAAAGGCAGCAAAGGGAGAAAAAGGAAGTAATGTACAAGGGGGCTCCGATAAGGCTGGCAGCTGACTTCTCAATGGAAATGCTCCAAGCTAGAAGAGAATGGCAAGAAATATTCCAAGTAATGAGAACCAAAGGCCTGCAACCAAGACTACTTTACCCAGCAAGGCTTTCAATCAAGATAGAAGGCCAAATAAGGAGCTTCCCAGACAAAAGAAGTCTCAAAGAATACACCTGTACCAAACCAGTTCTGCAAGAGATGCTGAAGGGACTGTTTTAAGGAAAGGAAAGAAAAGGGAGAGAGAGAGAGAGAGAGAGAGAGAGAGAGAGAGAGAGAGAGAGAGAGAGAGAGGAACATAGGTACGAAAATGACAATGAATCAGTACCTATCAATAATAACCTTAAATATAAATGGATTAAATGCTCCAATCAAAAGGCATAGAATAGCTGAATGGATAAGAAAGCATGACCCACACATATGCTGCCTACAAGAGACCCACATCAGGACAAAAGACCTACA
>PVKU01009071.1:32720-58119 GCA_004027475.1 Anoura caudifer | reverse complement strand
AAGCAGAAAGCCTGAATAGATGGATAACAACTAGTGAAATTTAAACAGTAATGAAAAAACTCCTGGTACACAAAAGCTTTGGACTGGATGGTTTCACAGGAGAATTTTACAAAACATGTAAGGAAGGCCTAACCCCTATCCTGCTCAAACTATTCCAGAAAAATCAAGAAGCATTAAGACTCCCAAACTCTTTTTACAAGGCCAGTATTATCCTAATTCCAAATCTAGGCAAAGATACAACAAAGAAAGAAAACCACAGGCCAATATCTCTTATGAACACAGGTGCTGAAATCCTCAATGAATTATTGGAAATCTGGATCCAGCAATACATTAAAAATATCATACACCATGATTAAGTGGGGTTCATCTTGGGGATGCAAGGATGGTACAATATTCACAAATCATAAACATAATACACCACATAAATAAAATGGACAAAAACCACATGATCATGTCAATAGATGCTGAAGAAGCATTTGATGAAGGCAAGCACCCACTTATGATAAAAACACTTAGCAAAGTGGGAGTGGAGGGAGCATACCTCAACATAATAAAGGCCATATACAAGAAACCTACAGTCAGCATCATATTCAATGGGCAAAAACTTAAAATGTTGCCCTTAAGATCAGGAAGAAGACAAGGGTGTCTACTTTCACCATTTTTATTCAATATAATATTGGAAGTTCTAGCCACAGTGATCAGACGAGAAAAAGAAATAAAAGGCACCCAAATTGGAAAGGAGGAAGTAAAATGGTCACTGCTTGCAGATGACATGATAGTGTACATAGATGGGGGCAGACTGGTGCTGCCACTGTGGAAAACAGTATGGAATTTCCTTAAAAAACTGAAGATGGACTTACTTCTTGATCCAGCAATTCCACTGCTAAAATTATACCCTATGAATTGTGAAACACCAATTCAAAAGAACTTATGTACCCCAATGTTCATTGCAGCACAATTTATAATAGCCAAGTTTTGGAAACAGCCTAAGTGACCATCAGTACATGAGTGGATCAAAAAACTATGGTACATTTACACAATGGAATACTACGCAGCAGAAAGAAAGAACTCCTACCCTTCGTGACATGGATGGAACTAGACAGTATTATACTAAGTGAAATAATCCAGGTAGTGAAAGACGAATACCATATGAGCTTACCTGTAAGAGGAACCTAATGAACAAAACAAACAAATGAGCAAAATAGAGCCAGAGGCTCGGAAACAAGGAACAGACACAATGATCAGAGGAGTGGGGGACAGGACATAAGGGTGAAAGGAAGGGGAAGGCACTAGTCAAGAAATACGTATGAATGACCCATGGACATGGACAACAGGGTGAGGATTGTCTGTGGAGGCAGGGGTGTGGAATGGGTGGAGGAGGACAAAGGGGGTAAAATTGGGACAACTGTTATAGAACAACAATTAAATATTTTCTTAAAAATAAAATAATACTCCAAAAATTTTAAAGAAAGAAACTCAACCCAAATTTGAGGCCTCTAAATATAGGGGTTGGGGGCAGTGGTGTGTAGTGTGTGAATGAGTTGTGCCTTTATCCCCAGACAAGGAGCACTGGAATTCAGTGATGGAATCAATAACTGTTTTCCAGCAGAGGGTTGTTTGTGTTTTAAAAAAAAGCCTCATATCTGAGCAAAATGCTTAATCTTTCTGTGGCAATTCTGGCTTGATTGAACTATGAGAAACTGAGTTGTTGAAGCAAGGAATACTCAATTTCTTTTTTTAATGGTCAAGAGGCCTTCTGTAGCAGATGGTATTATTTCTACATCTTCTTTGCTATGTTTTTTCCTGTTTCTTTAGTACTACAAGTAAATTAAAAATCGAAGTTGATTTAGAAATTAAACTATTTCCTGGCATCTAAAGGAACAGTGGCTCCTTTAGACTATATCACCTCAGCAGTCAATGCATCAAGTTGGAATGAAAAACCACAGGCTTGCAGACTGTTTCCTGCATAGGTTTCACCAAATGGCCCAGAAAAACATTTGGCTTCCAGATGCTATGCATGACAAGGCCCTAGTTCTCTTTCACAGTCCATGTGATCTGAGCTATGGATGCATCTGGGATATGGTCAGAGTTATTTGCTATAGACAGTTTTCCAATAAGTGTGTAAAGGTTAGGGCAACAGGCCAGGTGAGTGATATAGGTTAGGAAGGATTCAGTGACATCTACTGGCCAATCTTAACTATCCTTAAGGCACTGTTTTGGATACATTAGGGCAGATGCCTAAAAATACAGTTTTGAAACTTTGTTATCAAAGGATATGATTGAGCAGGTCTGTTATGGGATGTGGGTGTCTGCACATCTAGTTAACTCACAAGTTATTCTGATGCACAGTCACCATTGAAAATCTTTGCCTTAAAGGCCTCCAAAATTACAAAATGAATACAAGTATACCACAGCCAACCTTAGTTTTCTTTAGTTAGATCAGTTCCAGACCCTCAGGCTGTGATGGTTTGAAAAAAGGCAGCTATTTCATACTGATGCTTGATATGTAAGGGGAAATGAATGATTTGTTGTGCTTGCTTTCAGATGAAGAACTATGAGGTAGCGCATTGAGCTAAATGAAATGGAATATGACATTTGCACATTGCGTTTAAGTACCATTCATTAAATATTTAGTAAGTCCTGAGTGGGCAGAAAGAAATTTTTCCTTTTAGTATTTGGTAAAAAAAAAAAAATCACTCTTATCTGTTGATGTTGTAACAGCCCCAGAATTTCAACCCAATTTTTTATTCTTTTGTTTATTTATTCATGTTTTGATTCAAACCCACTCATTCATTTATTCATCAGATTACTATTCCAGAGATTATGCTAGCTTTGGGAATATGGTGCAGAAGGCAAATCTCTGCCTTTAAGGACACCAATGATTTAAAACAGAAGCAGCTCTGGCCAGGTGGCTCAGTTGGTTGGAGTATTGTCCCATTCACTAAAAAGTTACAGGTTCTATGCCTGGTCAAGGCACATAGTCAGGTTATGTGTTCAATTCCTGGTCAGAGTGTGTAAGAGGCAGCTGATCAATATTTCTCTCTCACATCTGCTATTTCTCTCTCTCTCTCTCTCTTTCAAATCAATAAATGTATCCTTCAGTGGAAAAAAAACAAAAAGAAGAAGCAATTAGGCACAGACATTACTCAAACAAGGTTGCATATAAGGTGGAACATACACGTGGGCAGAACAGGCAAGGACCTCAAAGAAATACATTTGCTATCATAACACAACAGTCATGTAGTACTTACTAAGTGCCAGGCACTATTCTAAATGTTTTACACCTATTAATTCATTTCATCCTCAAAATAATCCTAAGAAACAGATACTGTTACTATCCCATTTTATAGATGAAGAAACTGAGAAAGAGGTTAAATTATTCAGTTTTCAAGAGGTAGAGCTAGGAGTCAAAGTATTTTTCTTAATCACTTTTTATATTCCCTTGTCTTTGATATACAAAACCTCCACTGTTAGTCATTTCTATTCACTATAACAATCAATAATAGTAGAATTTATCAGAGATTTAGTATATATCATATACTATACTAGGTATTTAACATATATTGCTTATCTCATTTAACCTTTATAACATTATTCTCATTTTAGAAACAGGAAATTGAGAATCATAGAGGTTAGTTCACTTGCCAAAGGTCACAGAGCTGGTAAGTGGCAAGGCTATGGTTTGAAACAAGTTCTGTCTGAAGAGCCCACACTCTTAACTGCTATAACATACTGCCTTCCACAAAGTGGTGACAAAATTAAGGCAATGTGACACCAAGAGGGCTGTGGTTAAGAGCACACAATCTGGAGGCAGAATGCTTGGGCTTGAATCTGCTCTTCCACTTATGAGCTATTGTGACAGTAATTCAGTGTTTTCATCTATAAAATGAGGATGATAGTAATACCAATCTCATAGAGCTGTCATGAGGTTAAATGGGTTACTATAAGAAAGTACTTAGAAGAATGCCTGTCAAAAGATAAGCACTATATACATAATTATTGGTTATTTCTAGTATTATTCTTTGACAAGAAGTAACCACCAGCCATTTCACTATGAATGTCTATCAGATGTTACACAGCAATGCTGTGATAAGCTGTGCTATAGGATTTGTAGGGGGCTTACAGAGAAAGGCATTCTGGGCAAAGGCACACAGGTCAGAAATAGCATTATGTATTTGCAGTTGAGGAATGCAAGGTGATCAAGACAATTGGGGTAGGACATAGATGAATAAAAGTGTCCAAAGTATGTGTCACATCCCATAGAGCTTTACATGCCACAAACAGGGATTTAGACTTAACCCTTTGCAGAGTAATAAAAGGTTTTAAGCAAGAAAGGGACATGCCAAGCTTTGCATTTTAGAAAAATTACTTCGGCAGCAGCCTGGTAGATGGATTGAAAGGATCCAGACTTGAAGCAGATAGTTTCCATAGTTGTTTTTGTTTGTTTGTTTGTCCAGTGAGTAGTAATAAATGCCTGAACTAGAGCAAGTAGTAGAAATGAGAATGGAGAGGATGGATAGATTTCAGAGATAAATGGGAAATGATATGCACAGGACATAATGAGTGGTTGAATGCAGTAGGGGAGAGTAGAGAGGAGAATCTAAGATGACCCTTAGGTTTGTGGCCTGGATGTCTCAGGGAATAGTGGGGAAATGTACTGAGTACACAGGAAGAAAAGGTGGCTGGGGGGAGTAGGGATAATTTATTCTGGTTTGTGACATGTAAAGTTTGAGATGCCTTTGGGACATCCAAGCTGAAATGGCCAATAGGCAGATGACTATATGGCTTTGAAGATCAGGAGAGAGATCTATAGTAGAAAAAAGATTCTGGCTTTATCAACCTGTATATTCTATCTAAGGCCATAGGAATGGTTGAGATTACATAGAAAGAATACAATACACAAAGAAAAAAGGAGCAAGACAAATAGCCTTGGGTCACAACATTATTTAAAGGGTGGACACAAGAATGAAGCCTGGGATGGAACCATCTCAGATAAAAGAAGGGAACCAAGAAAAAGGGTTTCTGTTGGGAACTGGGGTGAATTTTTGCCAGTATTACTTTGGCATTTGCTTACAGTACCTGAGAATGCTGAAATGCTTTGCTTCCAATAAGCACTTTCTCCTCATGAGAATCCCTAGGGAAAGATTTGGAAAGAATAGTAACCAAATGGGGGACAAACCATTACTTTAATAGAAAAGCTGAAAACAATGCATGGCTCTCTAGGAAAGCTGGGATTCAGTATACAGTGTAGATCAGAGGCCTAAGTAAGGTTTCCATCTCCTTCTGAAACCTGTTACTTTCTGGGTAGAATCTGGAGGAGGCTGCAAGAACAACAGAACCAAGAGCAAATTCCACAACCTTGTTAGCCACTTAGGTGCCTGAAAGAATGGTGGTTGGAGAGAGTACCCCAGTTTAGTGGAAGAGAGAAAATAGATAATAGCAGAAGAGGAAACAGAAAGAAAAACAGGCCAGAGGAGAAGAAATTCCCAGAAAAGGTAGAGGTTCAAGAAGAAAGTGGTCACTAGTGTAAAAGGCCACTAAAAAGTCACATAGGTAAGGCAGCAGAGGGAAGTGTTAGACTTCTCTCCTCATTTTCTTTTCTGATCTCCACACCAAAGCACTATAGCATCTGCAGTGGAACAGGCTATCAATGAGCTCAATTGTTCTTTGCTTGCACCCTTGGTTTGTAAGGATGGCAGAATGTGGGAATCTGATTTACAATGTGAGCTTGGTCCTTGCACGTTAGAAACCATAGAGAAGGAGTTGTAAACTGGTAGTTGGCAGACTTGGTTTATTTGACCTGAGCAGTGTTTGCCAACATAAAATAATCAGGACAGTTCCCATAAAAATCTGGATTTGTCTTCTCTTGAAAAATTTGATTTCACAAGTCTGATCTGGCACCATGAATGCTCACAAATTGTGGTTGCCACCTTTGGATAGACACGTGCTCTTTAGTTTGCCACCTTCTTCCTTATTATTATTATTATTTTTTGTATCCAGGCTGCCTCACTAGTTCATGTCAATAGCCAGGCATTTCCTAAGTACAGAACTTTGGGAGAGCCCTGGCAGTTGAGAGATTGTCATGCACTAGAACAAGGGTGGGCAAACTTTTTCTGCAAAAAAACCCCAAAAAACCTTAAATAGTAAATATTATAGGCTTTCCAGGCTATGCAGTCTCTATATCAACTAGTCAACTCTGTTGCTATAGCGTGAAAGCAGCCATAGATGGATTTTTAAACTAATGGATCTGGCTATGTTCCAATTAAACTTTATATACGGACCCTATAATAGAAATTTCATATAATTTTCATGCTCATGAAATATTATTTTGATTGTTTTGAACATTAACAGATGTAAAAACCATTTTTAGCTTAAACATTTTTAACAGGCTGTGTGAGCATATTTAACCTATAGGCTATAGTCTGCTATCCCTTGGTTTAGAGAATCAATATGTTTAACACTGTAGGTGGCATGTAGATCAGAGCTACCCTTCCCTCAGTTAAGACATGTGATTATACATATAATCTGGGAAAATATGGTTATGGGTATCACAAAGGCAGGACTGGCTTGAGGACACAATTAGTGATGGATAGAGGGATACTACACAGAGCTGACTTTATAAACAGCCTCCACTCTCTATGAAAGTCCCAAAGACAAGAGTAAAGAACCCAGCAAAAGACACCCATCTGAAACTGATCAGGCAGAAGAAAGCTGATGCCAAACAATGACCCAAATCAATTAGATTCTTTTGTTAATCTCTTTGGATTTCTTCCTTTTCATAAATGGCATGAGTATTCCCCAGGTCTTAGGGGACTTCAAGTGGGCAAGGAGAGAGAAAGGAAGGAGAGAGAGGAAGAGAAGAGAAGAGAAGAGAAGAGAAGAGAAGAGAAGAGAAGAGAAGAGAGGAGAGGAGAGGAGAGGAGAGGAGAGGAGGGGAGGGGAGGGGAAGAGGGAGAGGAGAAGGAGAAGGAGAAGAAGGAGAACAAAGAAAGAGAGAGAAAGAGAGAGGAAGGGAAAAGGGGAGGGAGGCAAGAAAGAAAGATGGAAGGAGAGAGAGAGAGAATATGGATGTAAAGACAATCCTTTATTTGTTTTTCTTTAAAACAGAACATTTTCTTCCTAAACATGGCACAAACTCATTTGAGGAAAAACTTGATATTAACAGCATATGACTATCTGTAGTCTCTGTTTATCTTAAACAGTGTGCATAGTCAAACACATTGTTTCATACATTTTAATGTGTTTAATATTGAACTTGTCTAATTGCTGTCTCAAATCTAGCTAAGCAAGTAGCACTAAATGTCATAGGCACTATATCAACATGTTAAAATCTTAAAAATGTTGAATTCAAACACATTTTTGGCCTCAAGGTTTTCAGGATATGCCTTATAATATAGATACATATATTTATGTTGGTATATGTCATTTTTCTTTTTCTGGACAATACCATACAAAATATTTTACAATGATCTTTGAGAAAGGGGCTGGGATGGTGGTGAGAGGCTTGTACTTTTCATTTGGTGCCTTTCCATAGTTGAATTTTCTAACCTTTACATGTATGTTACTTTTTTTCCTATTTAAGGAGTTTAATTTTCTTGTGTTATTAAATGTGTTTGCATTTAAAATTATATAGTTGATTTAATTTAAATGTTATAACATTTAAAAACATGTGCTTTACTTTTGTATAAAAATTCAATAGTTAGAAAGGGGAAGATTATGGTTCATTTTTATTTTTCTTTGTATCTCTCCATATTTAAAATAATATGAAAGTAATTAAATTGTAAAAAGAAAATTTAATTTAAAATGATATAAAGATAGCTAAAATGGGAGAGCTGTCTGTGATACGGATTAGCAGGTGCACATGCCAACAGCCACAAACATTGAGAAGTATGAATGATTCCTGTAGCTAGAGAGAGCAAAAGAGAGCCATCATGGGGGTGATGGGATTTTACATATATGTAGAATTTGGTTGGTAGAGATGATAGATAGGGAGTTCAGATGAGGAAAGTAGTCTACATAAAAGTCAAAAAGTGAGAATGATCTCCTGTAATCTGAAAATTTGGGAGACTGAGTAAAGAGATATCATTTATCCAGAAGGTTCAAATGACACATATTTGACTCTGAGTGTCCCTCTACCAAACTTTAGGGTATGTAGTTACAATTTGTCTGCTACCCCCAGTCATCCTCACCCCCTATTTATTTCCTTTCTTCCACTCTTTCATAGGCCTTCCATTAAATAGCTTCTTTTTTTTTAAAGTTCTCAGGACCCCAGCTGATGATCTAGAAAGTTACCACTGACATTTATGTACATGATAAAGATATATATGGAATCATATTGGGGAGAGAAAAGCCTTTGGAAATCAGCTAGTTTACCTATCTCATACAGTAGGAAGGGAATATGAGATCATGTGAGGTGAAGCATCTTGCTATGTTACATAGCCCACTACTGAAGGGCTCCAAATGAAATCCAGTTTTCCACCTTACAGACCAGTTAGAGCCTACTTTTCCTTCCTTTGTGTTTATTTGTGGTACATTTGTTTCCCAGTCTAGCCTGTGATCTGCTAAGACTCCAGCAAGTTACTGATGTCCAGAAGAGATGAAACAAACATAAAAACTATGGAATCTGTTGGTCAGTAGAGAAGCATTATGTTGTATAGATTGGAGCCTAAGTACTAGTGAGTTACCATGACAACATCTGGGCATGCATTTCAGGCTCCAGGAAGAAGACAGAATTCTCACATAAGCCTAGCCTCCCATTCCTGTCATGATGGGATTCATCACTCAAAGACAATGAGCCTCTAACTGTCAAGTGCGTATGGGGTTGGGCAGAGTGGAGATGATAGGAAGGTGGACACTCTTTTTCTTGTTTGCAATGTCTTCATTGTTGAAGATAAAAAAGGGAAAGAAAGGAAGGGAGAGAATGAGTAAGGGGCTTTTTTTCCCATTGGTATTTTGCTTGTAATATAAAACACTGGGCTGCCATTAACTCCTCTTGGCCTGGAAAAAAATTGTTCTGGCTACATCTCCTTCCTTAGAAATCTCTGCTTACTTCTTTCTTCTGATTCCATAGGATGCAATAGGATTTGGCTAATAGACAAGGCTGAGAGATTAACAGGTTTCTGTAGCAAAAATAAATGTTAAATTTCTTAAAGTGTTCTCACCATCTCTGCCAAAACCCAAAAGTCAGGATTAACAATGAAGTAAGAAGTTTAAATGAGGACACATAGGGAGTGTGGTAAGGTTCTGGTGTGGATTTTAATTGCTTTGGGATCCTAAGATAGAGAATGGATCAACTTGAATTTAGACCTCATAAGGCTTACTCTCCTGACCTAGTTTATGAACCTTGCCAAATCTCATGGGATGCTGAGAAGAGATTGTGGCCTTGGAAACTGAGGGTACACATGTGGCCATGGAGCCTATTTGGGGAGAGCCAAGAGGGATTTGGACAGCATGAGTATCTAAAATGAATGGAGTAGGGCAGGAAAGCAAAAGATTGCCACTTCTGGATTGGAGTGGCTGAGCAGTGCTTTCAGCACAAAGGCTGAATTGTTCAATCTGTGAGGTAGGAAGGATAATGCCATCAGTCTGAGTTCCTACATTTCTCCATCACTGGCCTCCAGAACAGTCAGGATAGTCTATTCTCTTTACTCCACACACACCAGGCTCATTTCCACTTTTTATTTCTGTGGTTTTCCCTACTTGGAATCCTCCTTCTCTCCATTTTTCCAAATTCTAGTTTGTGATTTGAAATTAGAGTTCTGTCTCCTCTATAGAACATTTTTTCCCCAGCCCATGATAATTACCCCTTTCACTAGCTTACTTAGATTTTACGTTACATAGTTATTTAATCTCTTTGCCTTGATGGGGTATATGAGGATAACAATAGCATCCACCTCTTAGGTTTCTATTGAGTATTTAAATAAAATAATGCACATAAAGTGTTTAGGGCAGGACTTGAAATAAGTGATGTCTGTGCTCAATAAGTCATATTCATTATTGTTTTCACAGGAGGGCAACACATGGCCTCAAGTTAAGATTATCACACTTTGTAATATATGATACATAGTACTGTATTTGAAAGCAGCAGTTAAGGTATCTATTTGTGCTATGGATATGCAAGAGGATTCCTTGCCTTCTGGAATAGGTAAAGATTAATAGTTAACATTTGTTGAGTGCTAACTAACAAGCTAAGCAATATTCTGAATGTTTTACTTGTATGAACTTGTTGAATCCTATAACACCAAGAGTTCAGGGTTATTATCACTATTTCCCTCTACTGTGTATGAAAGAGATCCAGAGAGGCTGGGTAACTGGCTGCAAGCCACACAATTCAGCTAGCCAGCAGTAGCAGAGCTGGATATGAACCTAGACAGTGTGGCTCCAAAGTCTGGACTCTTAACCACTACGCTATCCCCTTGCAAATTGGAAGCTGAAACCCCAGGGAAGGGTATGTGAAATAAGGAGGCCATTTAGAGAAGTGAAGGGGATTTAGCTGGAAACTGTCAAGACTCTTAAGAGAACAGAGGTTTTGGGGTGGCCTCTATCTGTGCAGGATGAAGAAGCCTTGGATGTGAACTGGGTGTAATTATGCTCTTCCTGTTCTCTGTCTCAGAGTAGTTTCAGTTACATTCAGGAAGTCCAGCCTGAGAGTCTGTGGCTGTCACAATGACTCACTGTGAGGAAGGGGACAGGAGATAAGAGAAAAAGGAGAGGGGCATTCCAAGGCTGTGGATACCAGAAGAGCCTTGGCAAGCCCCCGGGGTAGTGGCGGTGAAGCTAGAAGATACAAGTCTGCCAGAGGCTGCCTAGCCCACTGAGGGATACAAGTAGCTTTCAGAAACTGCACTTCATAAATCAAGCTTTGAGGTCTTATCTCTCACTTCTTTCTTGGCTTCTTATTGGCCCTAATTCTATTGTTTATCAGGAAGCAATTTCAAGTGTTACACAAAGCTGATAGGGAAAGTAAATACTTGGTTTCAATGTAATAGTGCTCAGAGGAGGATTAGAAAACTCCTGAGAGCCAGAGCTAGGTGAGGGTTTTTGGAGAGGGAATCTGTCACAGCTCCCAGACCTTGAACCACAGGAGTGGTTAGAAACCAAGTTTTGTTACTTGCTTTGCCTCAGGCTATTCCCACTTCTCTGGTGACTTCAAGGATATTTGGAATATTACATTACACCAGAAGAACTGCTACAAACCTACAGATCTTATGGGTAGGATATATATATGGTTTTCCATCATAGGGGATATAAGACAGACCCTCATCCCTAAAATACTAGTTGTCCTTATAGCTGTAATCTTACCATTGACATTTAATATATTTGAGCCTTTAAGTCCCCCCCCCCAATCTTCAGGAATGTCCATCTAAGAATTAGAAGGCCACCTGAATTTAAAAAAAAGGATATCTGAAGGTCTGAAGGTCATCTGATCCAACTCAGCTAATGTCTGTTAAAGTGTGAATACCCTTTGATGTAGGTAGCATAGTTGAAGTTAACCTGAGGTTTATGGGTTCTCTAAATTTCCTGAAATTGTATGAAAAGTTTCATGTGCATGGGTGTATGTGCATTTTTACCCACTGAAAAGTTCTTATCAGGCTGGAATGTAGTCTGTTGTGTTAATGCTTGAGATTCAATATGGTTCTGACCTGGCTTTGAATTCCGGTTCTGCCACTTACTAGCTGTGTGACCCTGAACAATATACTTGATCACTCTGAATATCATCTGTGTATGAAAACAGAAAAACATAGCAGTGCCTAACTTGAGTTGGTATTGTAAGGATCCAATGAAAAAAAGGCAGGTCAAGTGCAAAACATAGTTCCTGGTGCAAAATAAGTGTTCCATGTTCATTCATGCATTCAATAAATATTTACTGAATTCCTACTCTGTTATTCACTCTCCTATGTCCGAGAGTTACAGCAGTGAACAAAAATCTCTTTTCTCATGAGGCTTCTGTTAAAAGTCAAATAAAATAAAATAGTGAAAAGTATGATAAGGGCCATGATTAAAGTTAAAAATGGGGGCTTAGGAGGAGAGCAAATTCAAGGTGTAGGCCAGCTGCATTCCTTACTGGAGACTCTAGGGAAGAATTCATCTCTGAGCTCATTTCCTTTTCATGTTTTCCACATGGCTCCCTCTATCTTCAAACCAGCAAGAGTGGCTCAAGTCCTTCTCATGGTTGAAATCTGACTTCCTTTTCTGCAACTTTCTGCTTTTAAGGGCTCATAAAATCACATCCAGTATAATCTTTGAATATTAAGGTCAGCTTATCAGTAACCACAAATACACTTGAATAATTTATTTTGCCATGTAATATAAACAAAATAATGAGTGTGACACCTGAGGATGAATGTTATTGGGACCAAAATTCTGACTACCACAGATAGAAAAGATATCCGAGGCAGAGGAAACAGCATGAACAAGTTCCCTGAGATGGACTCCAGGTAGGCATATCTGTGGAACTGAAAAGCCAGTGTAGCTAGAACTTCGTGAGTAAGAAGAACAGTGGGAAATGGTCAGGAGACAGCATTTTAGTTGAAGGGCTCTAAGAAGCCATAAAGAAGTTAAAGCTGGTAAATGACATGATCCAATTGACATGTTAGAAAGATAATTCTTGCTACTGTGAGGAGAATGAGTTGGAAGGGAGCAAAAATGAAAGGGAGAAAATTATCATTCAGAGTAACTATAATGATCCCCATCTTTAATACTAGAGCTTCTAAATCTGTGTTAGCAATACAGCAATAGAAACCAAGAGCTCTTTATGGAGTATCATGAAATATTCACATTTAAATCATAAAATATCTACAAATATAATTCCACACAAACTCAAATGGGAGAAACATTTATGGGAACACATTATAACCATTAACTTAATGCTCTTCCTTGAAAATTTTGGGGAAAAAGACCATCATTTCCTTTTTTTAATTTTATTTTTAGTGTCAGAATACTCTGGTTTTGTTCATAGAACACATATTCTCTCAGAGGATAGTTTTAAAAACATCCTTAAGAGAAGAGCAATATAGCGGTGCATAGAGACTGATGTAGGCTAGACATAAGACCTGAGCCCTTCCTGTATCCTCTCAGCCTCCTCTGATACTCTGCCAGTAGTTTTAGTTAGCTGTTTGAAATGCCTTATTACAGTGGGAAGAAATATAAGGTTCAAATGCTACACAGATGTGAAAAGCCCAGATTCAGTCTAGCTTAACTCATTAGTGGGAAGGAAGATCCTTTGGCCTAATTCCTACAAGGGTCCTTTGGTCCTAGGCTTAAAAAAATGCTCTGAATCTACCTGGTAGCATGATCAGACAGGTTCCCATGGACTTCTGTCCTGGAGCTCTTTGAGCACAAAATATCCAGCTTTTTGGCAGTTTCCTGCCTAGGCTACTTCTCTCCTATTCTCTGGCTTTCAAGAATTCTCTGATCTATCCTCCTTGCACACACTCAGACTTCTTTCTCCTACTTTCTAATGCAGTCTTCCAATTTATCCACCTTTCACTGAGTCCTTCAAATGTCCCATTTTTCTAAATAATCCTTATGTTTCCTTTCATTATTTCTCAGTCCCCACCTCCCAGTATCATACATTTGGAACTCTGATGGCACTTGTCCATTCCTGGCCCTCACACCAACTTTGTTTAGCTCATCCATACTCAGAACATACATTTACATGTTTAAAGTCCCATTAACATTATGATTATGCCTCCCCCATTCATCCTGCAGTTTTCTCAACATCACATACATTGAGAAGAAAGAATGAGTTTCTACAGGAGACAGGATGCAGGTGCCAGCATTGTGAGTGAGGCCTTAAAGGTGGCACTGTTAGATTCCTGAGAACATAGACTGAAGTAGCTAGGAGTGGGCCAAAGAAGCACTAGAATGTCCACTTAAGGATTGGTAAGAGATTCTAGGATCTGAGAAACAAAAGCAATATTGTCATCCCTGTTGGACAAGTCTACCCAGTTTCAAATGAAGTGAGGCCTGTTTATTGCCCCATATTTATATCTATTTAGAGCATTGGGGGCTTCTTTGGTGATGGTGGGGGAAGAATGGTGTTGAGAGAGAGACAGAGAGCACAAGAGAGCATGAGAGCTGGAGAGGGCACTAAGGCAGGAGAGCAACTGATAAAAGAAAAATCTTTTCAGTATTTTGAGAAAACATTTGCAAAGGTGTGGAAGTTGCAGGCTAGTCTAGTTCTGGCAATTGCTTTCAGCATGACATTTTTGTAAAATATGGCTCAGGTGGAAGCTCTTTCTAGTACCAAATTATAATGGTAATATTGAACATTTATTGAGTATTTACTACTATCTGTTGGGCTGTATGCCAGGCTTTTTAATTGTCTTGACTTATTTAATCCTCACAATAACATTAGGAGATGGAAGTTATTATTTTATTTACATTGTACATGAGAAAACTGAGGCATGGGGAGAAGCAACTAATTCAAGGACACATATCTAATACATGGCAGAATCAGGATTAAAGCCTGGGTCTGGCTAACCCCGATGCCCATCCTCATAATGACTATGCTTTATTGGAATTGTTAGTAATTAAGAGAACCATTGTAGAAGCCAGGAACTCCTTTCTCATCCAGCTCACCTCTGTCCTGAATCCCTCTCCTCTTCTCTGCTCAAGTACTAATCCCTAGTACTTGTAATACTTTCTGAAAGGCCCAAAGCTTAGGGAATAAGAAAGACTTGGAGCAGAAATGCAGTCAGTTCACAGCAGAGAAGCACCTTTTGCTGTCTGGACTCAGGCAAGAGGTCACAAGCTGTCTTCATGTGAGCCAAATGCTTATTTTGTATTTTTCACAGAAGAAAGTAAAAACCTGTATACCCTTCCATGTCTGCTCCAGGGTCAAGCATCTGCTAGATGTGTTAAAGATGAAGGCTCCCATCTGGATTTCTTTAACTCTTTTTCCTTCACCCCGACTTTCTCCTCATTGCCCCAGTTCTGTCTCATGCCTCTCTGTTCCTTTATCTGTTTTTGTCTTCCACTTCTCTCACTCCTTTCTCATGTTTATTTGCTAGACCATAGACATGAAAGAGCATTTTATTTTTACTCTCCAGGGTCATTTCCTAGCTGGTCACATTGTCTTCTACTGACTGCCTCTGGTCATTATAGCCTCTCATCAACTACCGATACATAGGTTTAAGATTTAGAAAATGAAGGGGGGAAGATGGCAGCATAGGCAGACATGGCTCACTTCTTTGCACAACCACATCAAAATTACAACTAAAATATAGAACAACTATTACTCAGAACCATCTGAAATTGAGTTGAATGGAAGTCTGATGACTACAGAGTTAAAGAAACCACATCAATCAAGACTGATAGGAGGGGTGCAGATGCCAGAATGGGCTGGACTCTTACACAGGTGTGGTGTATAAAAATTCAGAAGGGGTATCTCAGGAGCAAGTAGTCCCACCCTGCACCAGAACACCCAGCCCAGGGTTCCAGTGCCAGGAAGATAAGTCTCCACAACTTCTGGCTGCAAAAACCAGCAGGGTTGATTTGGTGGAAGAAACTTCTGGAGCCACAACCAGTTCCTCTTAAAGAACACACACAGACTCACCTACTCAGTCTCACTGCCTCTGAGCTACAGTGCTGAGGTGGCAGCTTGAAGGGCACCAGAGGCATACTGGGAGAGGCTGAAGTGTCTGGCATTAGGGCAAGCAGAAGCCATTGTCCTTTCCTGAGCCCTCCCCCAACAGAGCCACACAACCAGCAGGCTGGTGCCATATTTGAGACTCCATCAACCTGACTAACACTGTTTGACCCACCTTGGAGATACCCAGAGACTCCACTCCGCCCAACTTATGGACCCACACAAGCTGCTTTCCCATATGAAGGGCTGGTCTTGGCTAATGCTTCACAACTTCCTAAATCCTATCAAACAAGCAACAACTGGCCTCAGCAAGCTCTAGGCTTGGCACTAGCAGCAACCAGATCAGTTTCACAGCTTGGCTTCACCTGGGAATCTCCAAGCCCAGCATAAGTAGCAGCCTTCTCAGATTGCTTTATAGCTCAGGAAGGGTGGCCTCAGGGCAAAACATAGATGGTAGCTGACCTTGGCCTGTACCACCTGGGAAATCCCAGGGCCAGCACACCCAGTGGATAGCTACAGGCTACTTCAGAGCACCACAACCCTGCCCCGGCACAACTGATCCTCCACTGAGGGCACAGGTTGTTGGTAAGTGGTCACAGCCAATCCTTACAGCTGACTGGTCTGGGTAAATCCCTCCCATTGATCTGCTAACAATATCCAAGTCTCAGCCACAAAAGGAGGGTGTACTCAGCCCACAAAAAGGGCACACCTCAAATTTACAGTGTGGGTGATAGGGAAGGCTGTGCCACTGAACCTTACAGGACACCTACTACATTAGGTCACACTACCAAAACATGGAGTCAAAGCAGTCCTACCTAATGCATAGAAACAAAAACAGGGAGGCTGCCAAAATGAGGAGACAAAGGAACATGGTCCAAAGAAAATGAAGGGAACCTACTTGTGTTCAGTATGGACTAAGCTGAAATCTAGTCCCTCCATTGAAAAATAGTGTGAAATGACAAATAAAAATAATAAGGTCATTTAATTAAAATACTGCTTTCAATTTCTCAGAATGTTTTCTTCAGTCTTTGATATTACAAGGTATGTTGCAACCATTCAAGACCAGGCAGGTCCTTGGTATTTGCACAGATGGAACAATATTCATGGAACTGTTGGGATGTCTGGCATGCCTTTACTCATGGTTGGGTGAGCCACGCACGATGCAAACTGCATGTCTCCCTGTATGTCACACATCATAGCACTTGCTCCCCAGCATAGCACCCATTGTGGCACCTGTCCCCTTACATGTCTCTCTCATCATCACCCAGCAGGGAGTCCCTACCTATTTAAGTACTAGAGGGGAACAAAACTGAAAAACTGCCAGAACAATACATATCATAATATAATTCTGTGCATACAAGCCCACTTCATGTTATGGGAACAGTTTATTGGACTCAGTCTCAAAGCTATGAGAACACTACTTATCAGGCCCCTCCAAGGCTATGGGAACACTGCTTCCCTTAGTTACCCAGACACCTGGGTGAGGAAGCCAGACTGCCTCCACTTACCCTACACAAGGCATATTCAACTATATAAATATAAATATAAAACTATATTTGTACTACTCTTTCTTTTGGGCTACAACTCTGTGAAGTAGGTTAGGCATGTACGATTAACTTTGTATGTTGACGTTCAAGTGACTTGTGTGTTATCATACTGCTAGACAGAGGCAAAACAAGTGATAGACTCTGGGTATCCCATATTTAGCTCTAGAGATCTTTCCACTGTTCCATACCCAATGGATATAATCCTTCCCCTATGCTCTGGATTTCAGGAAACTATAGCTGGAAGTAGTTCATGGATAGTGCTCTTGAGTAACACAAGACATATAACAATAACACTAACTTTTTTCCTTAAAGTATCCCTATGCTTTACATGCATTTTTTCATTTAATTCCCACGAAATCTGATGTGATAAGTACTAAAATTGCCCCATTTTATAGATGAGACAATTGGATTACAAAGAGGTTGAGACCAGGGTACTTAGTAAAAGTACTCCTTGATAGCTCAGGCTGACATAACTGAGTCCAGAATGCCCAATGGAAGGTATTGTTACAGAACAACAGAAGGTCCATTATTGTCTGCTGCCTTATGGAAAGATGCCTCTCAAAGCCAGAGATTTGTGAAAAGGAAAGGAAATGTTTATTTAATGCTATACAGAGTTAAAGTAGTGACTTAACATCTTCATTAAAATATCAAAGTCCTTTAGGATACCCACAGATGCCCACAGTGCATCCTATCTCCCTCTGCCCTAATTCAGGGTACCGTAATTGCAAGGAAGAGAAGCACACATCTGGGATCCAGGCTCTTGACACCGTCAGCTGTGTTGTTGTCCAGGCAGGATCTCTAATCCAAAGCCATGTGGCACCTTCTCATGGCCTACTGGCAAGAGTCCTTTCCCCCTTCTTTCAGGCACTCTCTTTCTCCCAAGCCATGCAGCCAAAGGGAGCACTGCAAAGCTGAGTGGTCCTTCTTCTACCAAAGCTGTGGGGAAGGGGTCCCCACTCTGGCAAACCCACATGGCTCTCCCTCTTCACCAAAGCTGCAGGGGTCTGTACTCTGGTGAAACCGTGTGGATCTTCCCCTCTGGCAAAGCTGCGAGAGGGTCTCCACTCGGGCAAAGCCGAGTGGCAATTCTCTGCTAAAGCCACATGGTGATTTTCCCTCATAGGGCTGTGGGGTTCCTGACTCTGGTGAAAGCACATGGATTCTCTCTCAATGGCTGCCACGTCTCCGTTTAAATCCCCGCACCAAAACTCTTCTGTACCCCCATTTCCGACTCCTCCTACAATCAGTTACACCTGCCAGCATTCTCGTATATTCCAAGTTTATTGGGCTGCCATCATGAGTCTGGGCAAGTGTGCCCCCATGTTCTGGAGCCAATCTTCTCCAAGCTCCCACGCAGGCGCTGTAACTTGGGGCTCCTCCCCCAGTCACATCTTGGGGGGAGTCCTTTCCATCCCCCTGGCTCAGAGCATGGCCACAACTTTTTAACACATCTAAGCTACCAGCCAAAGGCTATATGTATGTTAAATGACCATGCCATGGATTAGCAGCTCTGCATGTCCCTGCTCCATGTGTCCCTTCCCCCAACTCATACCTGTGGGGGAAGGGGTGAGGACCTCTTATATGTCCCTCTAGTATTCCCTGGACACCCTGAGTTCTGGGCCCCATTTCAAATCCCTATTTTTGCCCCCCCCCCTCCTGGCTGCACCCTGCATCAGTATCACTTGCCCCATTATTTTGGTCATGGCATCAAATATATTCCTCTCTCAATGCCCACTTTCCAGATAGAAGTATCCCAGTCTTCATCTCTCAGACTCAGACAAGAAAATCTTATTCATATCTGAACACTTCCTTCTGACAATGTATGAAAACCATGAAGTATACAATTTAGTAACAATATTAACAGTCTTACTTTATATAATCTAGGAGTTATAAATTCTGGATTTAGTCAAAGCTGGGCTCAAATTCTTTCAATTACTGACTAATTGCCTTTAACAAGCCAGCCTCTATTTTCTGGTTTTTCTCATCTATAAAATAGATTGGTAATTAATACTGATCACATCAAATCTTGTGGTAATTGAGAAAATGCTTGTAAAGCACCAAAGAGACTCTAGAAAAATGTTACTGCTATTATTATCATAGTTTTCACTGTATTTTCTCCTGTTACTTCTTTTGGAAGTGTTGCTACCCATTTTGTGAGGCAGAAGGTAGGACAGAGAGTGAAATGACTTACTCATGAGCACTCAGAGTCCTATAATGGACAGGGTGTTGTTGGCTCTGGCACCAAGAGTTCCACCTCAGGGTTCCAGCTCCCAGCTGCCTGTGTATGTTTTAAAGGACTCCATTGAAAACATATGTGCTGTATTCCAGCCCCCACCCACTTTCTTTTTATTCTTTTATTTTCCTTTTTATCTCTTTAGGAAGGAGAAATGAAACCAGACGCTGTAAGACCAGGGGGAAATATCCCAGGAAAGACTTGTTTTCAATTAATTTTGTATTTTTTATCGGCACAGTTAATGTCTTTCTCTCCACCTCCTTTGCACCTTCATTGCCTTCATCTGCACTTAAAAGGGCACAGGTGAACAGTGAAGTCTAAAGCAGTAGGGGCAGGAAGGTTTCCCCTGGGTTTCCAAATCTGGACTGGGATAGATTCTGTGGCCTTAGAGAGCTGTTTCCTTTTCTGCAGGGCTTGCAAATATCTTATTCTTTTGGGCTTCACACAGTCTCAGGTTCCTTCCTTCAGATTTTCTGGGCCTCTGTTGGGGGCAAGAAACAAGGCTGCAGCCTCTGGCCATGACCCCCTTCCCTTCCCCCTCCCCCAAACACCCACTTCCTTATAGCAGCTATAGCTGATGGGTGGCCTGGTAGCCCAAACCCCCTCACACAGCTCTTTCCTCTGGGTAAAAATAAATAAAATGTCAGTGAGCTGAGCACTTTTGGGATTTCGCCTCACCTGTTTCTTCCTGTTTTGAGCTTTCTGGTTTCTTAGTGGGAAATACAAACCTTGCCTTGACTGTTGTGGGCGTGATTTCCTTCTGTCTGGCTCCTGTCCCATTCTTCCCCTGACTCCCTCCTTTTCTGGCTTGACTCTCTTATTTTTTTTAATTGGGATTTCTCAGTACCAAAAGGTTTCCACCTTCTTCCAAATTGGTAAGTGTCTGGAAAGGATGGTGGAACAAAGTTTTATGTAACCTAGCAACTAGAGCAGAGAAGTGGAAACTTCTCATCTATCGTTTACCCGAGATTCACTATGTCACTGTGAGCCATTCTCAATGATGGGGCCATTTGGCTTCAAGAAGGGTGTATTAGTCACTCTCATGTTACCCCAAGTAAGCTTACAGAAAGTGTGTTTGCTGCTCTACACATACACCTTCAATGCAAATCTCTTAAACTTTACCTGCCCCACCAAGCTTCTTCACATAAACATAGAATGTGAATATAAACAGTAAAAAATATATGGAGGAGGTGCTTGGAGGGCTGCTTCCCCATATAGAAATTCTGCAGCTACCACTGGTCATGCATTTAATGCATTTAATGCAATAAGTATCCATTATATACTATTCTCTTTCTCAAGACTGCAAAAACAACATCAATATTCAAAACAGATGGTAGGGAGATTGCTTTGTGTCCGTGATGTCCCTGGGACCATCCCAGGTATGAAAGCTGCTGCAGTCCCCTACCTGGCACCTACTGGCACCCGCTAAAGAATCATTGGATAAGAGGTGAATGAACAGCTCCCTCTCTGGCCAAATAGGGAGGATGGTGTGGCACCAGGGTGGACCTGGATGCTTGAAGTCACTGGTGGGGGATAATGAAGTGGGAGATGCACAGGGGCAGTGTTCACCCTCCGAGACTGTGAATGCCAGCTAGGTTATTACTAGAGAAATTGGGGAGGTGGGTGATGCCTGGAGAAGGGAGAAGAGTTGGACCATGATGGACCCTGACCTGTAAAGTCTCTGGTCTGGCTGGAAAGTTTTGCTCTGTGAGAGGCCAGGTGCTTGTTGGGGGCAGTGGGCTTGAGCAGAGGGATTTTGTTCAGAAGGAGGCTCTGGGTGGCTGTTTGGGGCTCCTGCAGCAACTGCCACCACCACCATGCCCCTACTGCTGCAGCCACAACCTCAGCCATGCCCCCACCCCTGCCCCAACTGCCACAACCTTGGCTGTGCCCGTGACCCTCCCAGCCAGACTGGCTCTCTAAGAGGAAGGAGGAGGTGCCCCTTGAAGAGGAGAGCAGCAGGGCTCAGGGACTTAGCAGTCCCCCTAAAGACTTAACTCAATGGAGGAGCGCAACTACCCTGAAGAGACTTTGAGAGTCCCTAGCACCTAGGACAGCAAAGAGCAAGAAGGTGGTATGCGAGTTGCCCCTAATTAGTGCACTTTAAGAATGGAACAACTGGTGGATTGAAGGCACCTTCAGGTGCAGAAGAGCAATGCGGGCCCGTCAGTGAACAGAGGACTTGGACTAGAGGCTGGGCAACTGTGAAGAGTGTGGCCCAGATCTGGCCTCCATCCTGGCAAAACCATAGGGAGGGAGAAAGGCAACCCCCTCAGCCTGTGGCAGCCAGGAAGACCAGTCGATCTCACTTGGACAGTTTAAAGTCAGCAGGAGGCTTTTCTTTCTTTTTCTTCCCAAGTAAGACAGTAAGACCTATAGCTGTGAAAAAACCAGAGTCAGACCCAAAGAGGGATCGCAAGGCTAATCCCAACAACTGAAAAACAGATGAATTTCAATTTCCCATTCCAAAGAACTTGCCTGTTATTGTTTATTTGTATTATTATTATTTTTTCTTCATTTTTATATCTTTTATTTTATTAGTATTTTTTATTTCTCTTCTTTATGTTTAGTTTGCTTGCTTAATTGCATCATTTGACTGGTTTTCCTTGTTCTCTCTTTCATAGTGTATTTTTATTTTTCCTTCTTTCACTTGTGTTCCAATAGCACACTACTCTATGTCATGAACTTCCTAATATCATTATTCAGATCATATAGATTCTGTCATATGATTGTTGTTCCATACAATTGTAAATACAACATAGCACCCCTCCTGTATCTTAGCCCATTTCACTGTCTTCTGGAACTTTATTACTGTTGTGATTAACTCTATTCTCTTGCACACTATACATATTTTCTGTCATCTACTCTCACTATATCTCATACTCTGACCTCCTACAAGCTCACTGTTTTCTGAATTCAAATCACAATCCTTCACTCTAACACGAGTCTTATCTCTTTTCCACCTTTTCTAAAAAGTGACAGTTGGTTGAAATATCATGGTTAACACTATACTTATCCAAAAGATCCCTATATCTGCACTATGGGTTGGTATTTAAATCGCATAGAATACAATATGCTCCTGCTGTTTTAATCCATTTTGCCTTCCCCCTCTAACTGATCATGTAAAAGAGTAGGTGGGAGCTCTGAACACCAATATACCTACTGGAAGAGAGAGCCCACCAACAAAGGAACCACCAAGAGATAATACAAGAACATGGTGGAGAAGTGACTGGAAACCATACTAACTTACACTCAGGATAAATCTGGAATTACAACTAAACTGTGGAGAAATTACCCCAAATAAACAACTGAAAAATAGTGAGACAGAAACCTCAAAGCCTCGGATAGACAGAAGAACCACCTTGGACACAACCTGTCCACACCCACACAACAGCATACAAGATGCAGTGGGTGGAGTGACACTCAGTTAACCAGCTAGAGGGAAGGACCCACCAAAGAAAGACCCAGCAATGATAAACACCCAAAGACATATACAGAGCCAAGGTAAACTACAGCCCAAGAGCAGTAAGTTCAGGACATCAAGGAGACTGCATCACTAAATCTCAAAAGATTCCTAACATAGAAGTTCACACCACAAGACAGGGAGCCTAAAGAGATCAATTAAAGAAGCAGAGGCTAACAAGATTAGTCTCTAAAACAATAGAAAGATAAAAAACAAACCCCCAAAGAAAAGAAAGTAGGAACACTTAGAAAGATTGCTAAATGAAATAGAGGCACCAGAACTATCAGATATTGAGTTCAAAGCAATGGTTATCAAGAAGCTCGATGAGCTCACAGAGAGTTTCCAAAACCTACAAGGAAACTACAATGAACTCACTGCAAACTATATCAACATGAAAAAGGAAATAGAAACTATCAACAAAAACCAAGAGGAAATGAAGAATACAATTTCTGAATTGAAGAATACAGTAAGAGTTCTTCAAATTGAAGAGTAAGAAAAGGAAAAAAGACTCAGAAAGAAAAAAAGTGTTAAGGAAACTGAAGGACAACATGAAACTTGATAATATCCATATAATAGAAATACCAGAAGGAGAAGAAGAAGAGGAAGGGATATAAAACATGCTTGAAAAAGTAATGATGGAAAACTTCCTTAATTTGATGAAGGAAAAAGTCACACAAATCCAGGATGCACAGACAGTTCCAATCAAGAGGAACCCAAACAGGCCCACTCCAAGACACAGCAGAATTACAATGGCAAAATTCCAAGACAAAGAGAGAATCTTAAAAGTGGCAATAGAAAAACAGGAAGAAGCATACAAGGGAGTACCAATAATGGTAGCAGCTGACTTTTCAATGGAAGTGCTTAAGGCAAAAGAGAATGGCAAGAAATATTCCAAGTAATAAAAAAAAAAAAAAGGCTTGCAGTGAAGACAATACAACAAGGTTCTCAAACAAAATGGAAGGCAAAATAAGGAGTTTCCCAGACAAAAAAAGGTGCAAAGAATACACCTACACCAAACCAGCTCTGCAAGAGATACTAAAGGGACTGCTTTAAGAAAAGGAAGAAAATGAATGAGAGACAGAGGTACACATGTATGAAAGAAGTAAAATTGCAAAGAATAAGTACTATCAATAATAACCTTCAATGCAAATAGGTTAAATGCCCAATCAAAAGACAAAGAATAGCTGAATGGATAAGAAAGCATGACCCACATATGCTGCCTACAAGAAACCCACCTCAGAACAAAAGACCTTCAAAGACTGAAAGTGAAGGGCTGGAAACAAATATTCCAAGCAATTGGACAGGGAAGAAAAACCTGGTAGCAATACTCATATCAGACAAAACAGACTTCAAGAAAAAGGGCCATAAGGAGAGACTCAGAAGGTCACTTAATAATACTCAAGGGAAGAATCCATCAAGCAGACACAAACATTGTAAATATATGTACACTCAACACAGGAGTACTCAAATACATAAAGAAAATCCTGGAGGACTTCAAAAAGATATCCGCAGCAACACAATTATAGTAGGGGATTTTAACAGCCCACTGTCAAAAAAGGATAGATCTTCCAAACAAAATACCAACAAAAAATATTGTTACACTGAACAATGTCTTAGATCAAACGGACTTAACTCATGTATGTAGAGCCTTTCATCCCAAAGAAGCAAAATACACATTCTTTTCAAATGCACATGAACATTTTCAAAGATAGACCACATGAATGGGCACAAAACAAGCTTCACTAAATTCAAGAAAATTGAAATCATATAAAGCATTTTCTCCAACCGAAAAGGACTGAAACTAGAAAGCAACCTCAAGAAAAAAATAGAAAAATATCCAAACTCATCTGAGTAGCATACTATTAAAAAAAGAATGCGTTAAGAATGAGATTAAGGAAGAAATAAAAAAGTTTCTGGAAACAAATTAAAATGAACTCACAACAATCCAAAATATGGGACACAGTGAAGGCAGTGCCAAGAAGGAAGTGTGTAGTGACACAAGCCTATCTAAAAAGATAGAAACATTTCAAATGAACTGCCTAAGCCTACATCTACAAGAACTGGAGGAACAACAACAAAGACAGCCAAGAGCAAATAAAAGGAAGAATATAATCAAGATCACCAGAAATAATTCTGACCACATGTCAGAATTAAATGACATAGAGAGTAAAAGAACAATTTTAAGGACCAGTAAATCCAGAAGCTGGTTCTTTGAAAAGATAAACCATATTGACTAGCCCTTAAGCAACCTCATCTAGAAAAATAAAAGAGAGAGGATCCAAATAAACTCAATCAGAAATGAAAGAGGAGAGATTATGATTAATAACACAGAAATACGAAAGATTGTAAGAAATTACTATAAAGAACTATATGCCAAGAAATTTGAAATCTTGGGTGAAATAGACAAATTTCTAGAAAAATATAATCTTCCAAAAAGGAATTAAAAAGATACAGAAAACCTGAATAGAACAAAGGCAGCTGAAGAAATCAAAGCAGTAAAAAAAAAAAAAAAAAAAAAAAAAAAAAAAAAAAAAAAAAAAAAAAAAAAAAAAAAAAACAAAAAA